>LKNJ01002780.1:0-83553 GCA_002120245.1 Maccullochella peelii | reverse complement strand
CACACACACACACACACACACACACACCCCCACCCATCTCACCCGTTACCCAATACGTTCCCCCTCTCCTCCCGTTTTGCTGTCCCTTGACCATCCTCTTCCTCACTCCCTCCCTTTCTCCGCTTGCCCTATTTTCCTATCAGCTTGTTAACAGCTCACTCCAGTCATAGGAAATAGCATGACGGTGAGCTAATGTCAGCTTCCTGTTTGACACATTCATACACTGTTTCGACGCTGGTCAAGGTGAAAAGCGTAAACACGGGCAGACAGAGCAGGACGTGACCATCAGGGGTTAACTAGAGGTTGCTAAAAAGCCTATCCATGTATGCAATTCCAGACAATGATGCAGGTTTGAAATTCAGTTGACGGCATCGACCGCCTGTCATTTCCTCACCCTGTCAGTAGTTTTCCTGTCTTTCTCTGTGGTGTGTTAGCCAATAAAGCAGAAATATGATTTTTCTTATAGAGTGATTTGCTTTTATCAGCTTTTACAGATGGCAACAAACAGGGAAGGAGTTGGCTTCTTTTACAGTGGCCTTATTAGTAAGAGTTTGGTTGTCAGGCAGTGATAGTATACATTATATGATGCCAAATGAGAGTGTAATTGGTACTGTTAATATCATCAGGTGATGTGTTCACTGCATGTTCTCACTCTTCTGCCAAGGCCCGCTGACTGTGGCTTGTCGCTGGCTGGCCTTGCACATCATTCACTAATGAGTGAGTGACATCTGCTGGGGGCCTGTGTGACAGAGCGCTGTCACCCTGCCTGACACTGGGAAAACATGTCTATTCATCCATCCATCCATCCATCCATCCATCCATGCTGCTTCTGTCCTACTGCTGCAGCAGACATGTTGTAAAAAAGTAAAGGTCGGTAAGTGACAACAGAAAATTCCTAAGGATTGAAAGTAAATAAATGCAGTAATAGTAATAATTGCTAATAATACAAACACATTTCACAAATTGGTTGTACCCTAGGAGTCTCACATAGCTCGTTCTGCATATTACCAACACCTGGTTTGAGACATCTCTCTAACCCATCGCACTCATAAAGCCGCAGTGCTTCTGCTTGCATCAGCACTCGACCTCATAACAATTTGTGAGCAGTGGATTATGAGCTTCTTCCGCACAGTAACACTCCCACTGGCGTCCTGACACCTGATGTCTTCACTTTCCCCTCCTTTCACGCTAAATTTAGGGACGACGCCAATTGACAGGTGACACAATGCTGAAAAGTTGGCTAATTTACTGTAAAATGGTAGCAAATTGTCACCAATTTACTGCCATGTGCTTCTTGGAGATACATGGTTTCTGAAGGACATTAATGTCCCCTTGCCTCACAGCTACATCTTTATATATAGACAATATAGTCAGAGTTCCCAAATGAAATGTTAAAAATGTAAGCTCTACTCTTAAAAACTGATTGACAACACTGTGTAACCTGGATTCTCAAATGTAGTGGTTTTCTACATCACCTAAACTTGATGCAGACTATTTTGTAAAGAAGAATTGTAAGCAAAATACTGAATTTCCATCAGCTCCATAGTTACTGCTGATCTGTGGCTGACTCTGACCTCTGACCTCCCTGTGGAGAACATGACAATTTCCCAACTGGGATCAGTAATATATCACAATATTATGATTTTATCCTTGCATACCATTTGTTGCTATGATTGACACCTACTGATTACGATCACTGGATTAATCTAAAACAACTATTCAATCTGAAGATTCACTAATATGAAGCAGCTGGACTGGGCATCATATGATTTTGCAATTCAAACACAATGTCTGTTAGCACGGATCTCATTCCACACTTTAAAATTTCACACCTCACTTAGCTCTGTTGGATGTTATACTGTGTAGCATGAGGAGAATCAGAGGTGGAGGTGGTGAAGGGGTGGGAGAGCACAGGGGAGACTACAGGAGACGCAGAGGTGGAGGAGAAAGTCAAGGAGAGGAAGGTTAGGAAGAGGATAAGGCAGGGAAGGACCAGAGAGTGGATTAATCTACACTGTGTGTGTCTACACTGAGTGACATTGGGGGTGGATACTTCTATCCAAAGTCACTGGAACAATCACATTTTACTTTTTGCTTAAAAAAATAACTTAAAAGATTAGTCGATTCTCCAAATAGTTATAGTTACCGATTAGTTTTCTGTTGATAGACTAATCGATTAATCAACTAATCATTGCAGCTCTAAACATAAACAACAATGGACAGAACAATTGATACGCCAGGATTTTTTTTCTCCTGGTGCTAAGGGGGAGCTTGACCAATACGTAGGAGTGCTAAGAATGAGTTCAGAGTTATTTTATATGGAAGTTGGCACACAGCACATTTGATATAAGTGTAGTTTTTACGCCAAACAATTTTCAACAAAATAGCTATAAGCCTAATACAAGTGACCACAAGGCAATGCCAAAAACATCAGAAAGACTTCAGCACCGGACAGCGCCCATGCAGCCATAACTAACAACACAATACATCCAAAATGCGACAACATCAAGAAGTGCATTTATTCCATATGCATAATCAGACAACTGTGCATTGGTAATGTTTCAGATGAAATGATTATCACAACATCAGAAGTGAAATCAATAGTGCAACCATAACGAGAAGTGCAATGCATTTAGCCTATGCCCGTTAACTATGGAGTGAATATAGTCTCAAAACGATTTGTAAACGCGTATTACATGATTTGTAATTGAAAAACAAGATTTGTAACTGAAAACCAAGATTTGTGCGTAATTTTGGGTACTCGCAAACCAAAAAAAACAGTTTTACAAATGCAAACATCACAACCTGAATAAATATGTATATTTTACTTACAGATTTTTAACTTCAGCTTCACAGATCTGATCCTTTTCCCTTTCAAAAAGCTTCCCGCACATACAAATGTCTTGAAGATTGTTGAAGTTACGCACGGATCAGGTTACTTTCGCTTTTGGGGTTTTGAGACTATATTCTCGCTGTTTGGGCTACACAGATTCGTAAATGCATGCTGCTTTTAGGTGCTGGTGGAAAACTTGGACATCTGGACTTTCAGCGAATTTGTGTTTAATTTCACAGTGAGAAAGACGTTTTTCTAAATAGACAGAATAGCTCATCACCCCTCGATTAGAGCACATACATAATAAATGTAAATGTAAATATATGATTTAAATAAGCTACTGCTAGGTGGTAGAGTCTTGCTGCTGCTTTAGAGTCAACCGGTTGGGACCCGTCTACATCATGAAATTTATATTAAAAAAAGACTAATCAGTGTCAGTCAGTCAGTCTCCCCCGTGTCCCCTGACTCACACACCACGTAGCCACGCCTCCTACAGTTGTTCCCTCACTCGTTTTTTGGTTTGCGAGTACCCAAAATTACACACAAATCTTGTTTTTCCAATTACAAATCATGTAATACACATTTACAAATCGTTTTGAGACTATATTCACTCCATAGTTAACTGTGCACACAAACTGGCTATCATCACAGTCTTAGGGATTATATTTTTAAAATGAGCATGCACGCCAAACAACCCCCAGCCCACACACCAAACACTTATTAAAGAGGTACTGCACGCTTAAATGTGTTATTTGAGCTGTAATCTAAATGATATGACTGTACTGTGATGAAACATGTGAATGCTGGTGTTAATATTGACATTTCTTACCAAATGTATAAAAATCTGCACTTCATGGGTTGAAAATTGCTCAACACGCCATCTGTTTTAAATCAACCCTGAACCTGCGAGGCCAATGCTGCTTTAGAGTCAACCGGTTGGGACCTGTCTACGTCATGAAATTTATATTTTAAAAAAAAGACTAATCAGTGTCAGTCAGTCTCCCTCGTGTCCCCTGACCCACACACTACGTAGCCACGAGGCCACGCCTCCTATAGTTGTTGTTTCCTCACTCGTTTCATTTTTTAAATTTGGTGGGAGAGAGGGTTGTAGCAGAATCTGAGGGTGGAGTTGCACTTCAACTTTTATATTACTTTATATAAAAATAAAAAAATACTAAAATCCTTGAGGGGGCTTAACTGGGGCTACACAGATTTGTGACGTGGCTATAGCATCCCTTATCCCCAGTGTAGCGCTGTGTCTGTTTACATTAAAACCAACTCCTAGATTTCAGAGCATCCCTGAATGCACAGTCCCTACATGAAAATACAATAAGTTCACTTTGATTACAATTAAATTAAGAGGATTAACGTTCAGTGTGCTGAATTATCTCAAGCAAGTGTTAAGTCCTTTAAATGAATTTTCATACCTATTTGAAATGAATAGAAACGATAAAGGGCTACCTGGTGGTAAGAAATCAATATGATCCTTGAGTGCTTCAAAAAAAATGTAAAATATGTGATTGCGAAAGTTAATTTCTAAAACATACAAAACCAACAGTATGGTCCTTTGAAAGTTGTAAGATTCCAGTGGTCATGAAAATCCACTCAGTACATGAACTTCCATGTGAACGTGGAACTCAGGCTGGAAAAACACCAAAGTTGCTGTTTATGTGCAACAGCTAAAATATGATAGCCCAAGACTCAGCTGAATAAATTCCTAAAATGCAAAACAGCCAAGAGACTGACAAAGAAAATGAAGAGGCTGGAGGTGAGGTGATTGGGGAGGGCTTGTTTTGCTTCCCTGGTCCTCCCTCCTGACATACACGCTGAACACAAATATCATTCATTAACAGTAATGTGCCATCTTAACGCTGATGGATTGAGCACAGGCCCCCCCCCACACACACACACACACACACACACACACAGAGAAAGCTATAAAACACACAGACAATTTAAAGACGGACCTGCTGGGGAGCTGGGATGGCTGACTATCAGTCACACACACACACGCATGCTAGCAGGCACAGACACAGTCATACACACAAGCGGCTGGAGCTCAGGTGTCAGGCTTGCACGCTGCAAATGAAGACATTTCCTATAGCTGGCAACCTTTGATGGCTCTATGATTCCTCTGCCGCTCACTAGCACTCCTCAGAGGAAACAAGAGATGAGGGAGAGAGGAAAGAGTGACCAACATAAATAGAGACAAACAGAGACACAGTGAGCCAAAGAAAGACAAAAAAGGAGGAAGATGGCAGCTATGAAACATCCAGAGGTGTCTTTGGTTTAAAAGTACAACCAAGGGATGGACTGGGACATAAAAGCAGCCCTGGAGGTTGACCCAGACATGAACATAATGCAGTCCCTGGCAGAGTTGCCATAATACACACATTTTCACAATAAAACGTGGATTTAAATAGAAGTTTAACACAGGAAATGAAGCAAGAGGTTCAGTATCATTAAAATCCAAATACAAGGCTTATAAGATGTGAGTACTGAATATGTGCAAAATGAACTGAATGCCAGGATAATAACTTAATATTGTTATACAGACAAATAACAGCATGGCATTGTTGTCTTAAAGGCACAAAGTGTGACATGTAGCCGAGTCTGTGCTACTTTACAAGCAAAATGTACGTTTTTAGATTTGAAGCACTGTCACATACAAACCACAAAGGCTATGTTTAACTACAGGATGGTATGTACATAAATTCATGTTGAAATAAAAAGAAACATGCACATAGCATACAGATATTTGACTTACACACGTCTCTAGTCTTTCATATCTTCTTAACACAAGAATGTAGCTAAAGAGGCTATAACCGTTCACAAATCACACACTTCCAAATAGGTGACTTGATGACAACTAATATCATAAATGTAAAACAGGAGAATTCTAAATTATTTGAGGGCAGGCCCTGTCCAAAGGTGCTGAGTGTCCGTGTAGACAGTTACAACCACATAAACCAGCAGAGAGAGAGGTGGGGTGTGTTTGACTCACCTACCAGTATTTCACTGTCCTTCATGGTGGCAAAGTTTTCGGGAAGCACGTCATAATTTCCCACTGGGCTCGAGGTCCTTTAGGCAAGTGTCCAATTCTCTTCTGTCCACAAGTGTCCTAACTCTGTCCTCTTTTTCTCAAATTCTCAGGAAGCCATTTTGAGCAGCTGGTTCACAGGAAAGTTCCAGAAATCCACCCTCCTGTTGCTGCTAGCTAAGTAGCCTAGCAAAAACACGTTAGCAGATATCATTAGCTGATATCGTTGCCTTCACACTTCTCCTCACAGTCCTAAACATTCACAGTTTAGCAGCTGCGTCAAACTACTAATCAAGGGATGCCTTCACCTGCCTTCCTCCTGGACATGATTCCCATTTATTGAGTAAGCTGTCCAGTCTTTATGTTTATATGTATTTCCAGCCCGCCATTATAAATAAGAATTTGTTCTTAATGATTTGCCTGGTTAAATAAAAAAAAAATAAAAAATAAAAATATATATATAAAAACAGAGGAAACACAGAGAAAACAAAGTGGCATGGCACTTGCCATGACAAAGAAAGAAGAAATCAGAGAAGTTCTAAATTCTGGAACAACAGCTAGCTTGAAAATCCCGAAATATCCGTGTTTGGCTTGCAGTGCCTGCAAACCAAGTACATATGGATGCCAATGTCCGTCATTCAAAGTAATAAAACACAAATTTAATATCTATAGAGCTGTGAATCAATGCACATCATTTTTAACCCTCACATGGCTAACTTTGCTAAGTGTCTTGAGTCAGTCTTGTCCAATGACGCAAATGTTTGCAAGTCGTGAATCTTTCCTGTCTCCACCGTCCCTCCACGGACTCCAATTGTTTTTGCCTCAATTGGTTCCAAATGGTAATTAGCGACTTGACAATGACATATGGCTACACATATATACTTGAAATCTCTCGTTGCTATATAGTCTGTAAATTATAATGTGACGTCTGTCTAATCAATCTTACGTAACAGCAAAATAAATAAAATAATGAATAAATAAATTACCATTTGCCTGCCTTTGCCAGGGATATGCTAATAAGGTTAGCGGTCAGTTATTCCACTTTTCCTAATACATTTTCTCAATTTGATCCATGGTCCAACATCCCATCACCTGCTGGCTATTCAGATGATAATATTAAGAGATGAGAGACAGAGGGAGAGCGAGATTCAAATGATGATATTAGAGGAGAGGGATGGTTAGAGAGATGGCTGCTGTCACCGTTATGCGTCTATGACACCTCAATGTGTAATAGTCATTTATGCGTGTGTGGTCCTGTGTGTGTGTGTGTGTGTGTGTGTGTGTGTGTGTGTGGTAATATGAGAATTGATGCTGAGGACTGACCTCCTCTGCCCCTCTCATTTCCATTCAGCCATTTTAGTTCTTTTCAGAGTCGGCGGAGCCATTGTGGCTCAACCAGGGAGCAGTTTGTCCTCATTAGAACTGTTCTGAATGAAACCGGAGAACAAAGCATGGTGGGTATAAATCTGGATATAACAGCTGAGCAGAGAAGAACAGAGATTTGTCTTGTCGTTTATCATTGCATAGTTAATTAGTGTTTACGTTTTTAATACACATGCCATATGCACAAATTAAAAATGAACAAGGTTGTGATTTACGATGAGAGGATAAGGATGCCAATAAAGAAATCATTTGACTAGTTTTCACGAGGGTTCCTACTTTGTAAAGTACTACAGATGTGACATGAGCATCTGTTTATATGTATGGGATCAGTAGACCTGGTGATATGTGAGCTACAATGAGCATTATCATACGAAGCAAATGTCTTGATATATAAGTCTGTGCTGCCACGCCGGCGTTATGGTTATGGATTAGGCACATTCCATAAGTGCGGGATTGTGCTGTGAGCGAGGCAGAGATGTATCGGCCATATAAAAACTGAATCTGGGATGTAGTTCATCATTTATTCAGCTAGCTTCTTCATTCCTTTAACACCTACCACCTATGCGGGACCATATTTTTCCAGGCAAAATAATTCAAAAGCCACTTCCTCTTCAGTATCTGTGTGCACCATCTCCCTTTTTCTCATCTCCTTTTTCCACCTCTATCAGTTTCGTTTACTCATCTTTGTTATTCGGTTTGATTTCACTCCATTTTCTCCCTCCTCCATGTCTTCACTGCAGAGCCTTTCCACTCTCTTTTGCCGTCACTCGCTTTTGTCTCTTTGTCTTTTCCAAGCTGTTCCATGTACAGACAGGTAACAATCAGGCTTTTACTGGAAGCAGTCGTGTAGAATGGGGACCGTATCCTCAATGCACCTGTCAAAGGTTATTTTACAATGTTGGAGACAAAAAAACACCCATACACACTCCGCACAGATAGATTCACACACTAGAGTGAAGAGTGGTCAGTGACAAATGGTGACAGATTGATTCAGTCAGAGTCCAGTCTGTGTCACCTGAAACCATGTGTGAAGTGTGTGTGTGTGTGTGTGTGTGTGTGGTATACGAAGAGCTTGTTGTTTCTCTGTAATGCCACCAGAAGAACTCAAAGGCCTACAAACAAAAAAGGATCATATTATGAAGAAAACATGGAAAATCCTGAACCAATGGGTTTGTGTGATAATGAAGTAAACACACAGTAATATTTAGACTCTTTCACCAGTGAAGATATGTGCTGCGCATAAAATTATGGGACAGTTAAAACCAGAGTGAAATAATGTTAGTATGGTATGAAAGTAGATATCACGTAACTTATTTTTAAAGGCAATTCAAAAGTGCATGAAAAACAGTAAACAAGCTGCATATAGCAGATTTTCGGATGTTAAGTCATGAAATACACCAGCTCTATACACCACACCTTTTGAGATAATGTGATGACGTGTGAGATGATCCAGCTTTGGAATAGACTCGTACAAGTAGACTTTAATTGGGACATTTTGCATGTTAGTTGGCCATCCCTGGACTAGTGAGGTGAAATCTGTATTTTGTGTGATTAGGTTAAAATCTAATATTTGGGATGCTCAGCACAAATTGTTCCATATGTATAAGGAAAGATGGTGTGTTGATAAGACATATTGTCTCATAAAAATAGCTATAGTGTTGAACTGTGTGTGAAGTGGAATCTATGCAAAAGTCATTTAGGTTCAGGTACACTACCATGGGCTATAGAAACAGATAGCTTTAATGGTCTCGCCAAAGAGAAAAGGCTTTGTTATGTGATTTAGAGACTGAAGATGAAGTTCATTTTATGTTTTATTGCTCAGTATATGATGATTTAAGGGCTATAGTCTATAGTGAAATGTCCTTATCCCTTCTTCTGGTTAGATGATTATAAAAGACTTGAGTTGAGTTTCAATTTTTGTAGAAGTTCTTAGTTTGCAATTTTATGCTGTATGTAAGAAGTTATGTTCTTTTTTTGGCACCACAGCAGTGGTTTTCTATCGTTGAGATGATTGGTTGCCTCTCAAAATCTTACTGAAAAAGTGAGATTACATATTTGAAAAACTTGTCGCGTTCACAGCTTGCTTCCACTGCCCCCAAGTAGCCAAAAACTCATTTAATGCAGGTTTTTGTTTTCTCTAATAATTATTATTTTGGCCACGTTATGCCTTTATTAGATAGCAACAGTGGAGAGACGACAGGAAACAAAGGAGAGAGAGAGAGAGATCCAATAAAGGCCTCTGGATTCAAACCAGGACTTCAGGGTTTATGGTTGGGCATCTTAACCCCTAAGCCACGGGGGTCAGAATGCAGTAAAGTACACTGGCATTATCTTCATATCATTGGCTGATTTACCTAATTTTTCCACATACTAAAGCTAACTACAAAATTCCACAAAAGGTAAAGCTACATTGAAAAGAAGGGAAACTGTATGCAGTGACTGCCGTGCCCTCCTGTTCACCACAATAAAGTCCACCTGCTTTGTCCTGGTTTCACCTCCCTCCAGGCTAAACACTCACACACTCTCATCCCTGCATTGAAATTTATGAAAATCACCTCTGTAATATTCAGCCAGTGCCTGCCTGCCTGCTATATATATTTATATATAACAACCTTATTAAATCAGTTCAAAGTAGGACGATCCCATGATTACATTGAAGTGGGGAGAAGAGGAGGGGAGGACAAAAAGATGCAAAAGGGGGAGAGGGAAGAAAAATCAATGCCACTCGGTAATTGCATATTACAGCGTTATTTTGTGCATTGATATTGATAATACGTATGTTTACATTTGCCGTGATTAAAATCAATGCTGTAAAGTGAGTTATGACAGCGTGGCCTGATGGGACGGCTTTATGGCTGAGAGGGACTAATGAGGTGGTTGATGGGGAGGAAGGATTGCCTCCATCCATCTCTCCACTGAATACTTCATGCGGGGGACTGAGGGACCGAATCACACTGACTGTCGTCTCTAACACGCCATGCAGGGCTCATTTTTAATCTCAAGATTTTTCCCAAAACATTCCAAAGATTCACTCAGCGGTGTGACTATTCCATTCTTGTTCAGTTCAGTATCACTTGTCATAGCAGGTCTTTGAGAAAGAAATGTCTTTTTTTAATCTAGCTCCATTATCATGTCAAAGTTGAAATTTGTCCAATATTCTTCATGAGGAAACACCTGCAAAACTAATGACACTCCCATCTGCCTCAGCTGTTGTTTGTGTTTAGAGCTAATTAGCATGTGTTAGCATGCTAACAAGCTAGACTAAAATGGGAAACATGGTTGTCAATGCCCAATCCATACGGGAAACCCGATTTGTTCTGCGCATGTGCTAAAATGCGGCTACGTCCTGTCACCACTTTTTTTCTTCTTAAATGCAGAAATTTGTTAAAGAAAGCTTCAACTGAAGTGGAACATAACTTCAGAAATACATATTGATAAAATATGTTTAGTGTGACTTTTACAATACTACAGTGGTCCACTTAAATTTGATTAAAACATGTATCTTAATTTTAATCTAAATTTATCATAATAAATATACATTGATATACATTTAATATTTCATAATTGAATGAATTTCACAATTACTTTATTCAAGCATTGCAAGCGTTTGGGTTTTTTTTGTTAATGAATGACAAAATTAGCTCCATATTTAGACATTCTTTACCAAAAGATTATTATTATTGTTTAATAAGAACATTTTGAATCTTATTAACCAAACCAAATATAACAAATTGGGCATTGTCATTGTGAGCATGTTAATATGCTGATGTTAGCATTTAGCTGTATAAAACATGTTGTTTGTTTAGTGTTTATTTCAACCTGTTTAAGTAATGTTAAAGGGGTTAAAGGATAAGGTTTGGATTCATTTTTTTAAGTCTGTCATTATACAATACTCAAGTGGGTATCTTCCAAAGGTAGTGTCTTGCATTTTTGGATGAAACGAGGGCTGCAGATGTTGTTTTTATGGGACCACTTTAGAGCCGGTATGGAGAGGAGGAATGATCACAGGCAGGTACGCAAGTATTGTATTAAGTCTGAACTGATCCCTTCATTTCCACTCCTCCTCCCTCCTCTCGTTATCGCTCTCTCTCTAACAAGCTAATGTCACTTTACACTGAGAGCTGTTGAGTACAGTTCCTTTACTAACGCTGTTACACAGCTTTTTAGATCATATATTTTACTTTGGCTGCTAATGTCGGCTCAGTGTTTTCGGCATCAGGTGCCTGTGTTAAGTGTATGCTTCTCTGTTGTGTAAATGTGTTAGAGCGTGTTTTTGAAATTAGACCCACAGCAGGGAAGCGCAGGGGTCTAAATGCACTCACAAATGCACACGTGCGGTATGTTCACATGCATGTACACACATAAACAGACACAAATGCACATCCGTGCAATAACCGCAACTTCTTTGGAAACCACAGACATCCATCTGTGATGATAAAGAGACCTGTAAGTGCTATCAGATATACAGCTGTAGGTACATTTACGCCCTGGCTGTGTTTTCACTGGCTTCCCCGGGCTGCTTTCCTATTCAGTTCATGTTCTTACAGTGGCCAAATAATTTATTTCCTGAATCTGATTCTTGCTTTTAATTGCTTTCTTATATCTGAGCATTTTGACTAAGCAGAGTAAAACGTCTTACATGTAACCTTTGCTTGCACAAGTAAAAAAACAATCCTAAAATGTGTGTTTAGAGCACCAGTGAAAACAAAAGAATACAGGTCCTTTATGAAGTAGGTTTAGCCAACATGGTGTAAAAGGCTTTCAGACTGGCCAAACTGTCATTTAATGGCTCTGTGAAACCACTCCTGACTGCGAGTAATACACACCCAGAGAGGGTGGTACATTAACTTGCCACTAATATGTTGTGGTTTCCAGAATCAAGTCAAAACACTCCACATCAAAGTATCAAAATGCCAGGTTGTGTCTGTGTGTAAATGAATATGAGACACATTTGTCCATAGACCAGGGTTTGGGACAGAGGGAAGCACTTTCAGTCTGGGTGTCAATCCATTGTTGCATATTAGGGACACAACCCTGTCCATTAAGGCAAATTCATGAAAATTGCTTCTTCTTTTTTTTCTTCCACCACAGACAGAGGGAGGGTGAGTGAGAGAGAGAGGTGTACAAAGAGAGGGAAAGAAGTTAAGAAATGAAAAGAGAAAGGAAAGGATTGGTTCAGAGGTAGAAGGGAGGTAGAAGCACAGCAGCATCCATCCACTCATCCACCCCCCTTCTTTCAGCTGTCCAGTTGTCGAGGCTCTAACTTTAATTAAAAGTTTCTACAGCAGAGGTGACCCGTTGGTGTCGAGGTGAGGGTAAGGCAGAGAGGAAAGTGATTATAAGGAAAGGCAGAAGACAGAGCAAGCAAAAATATCATCTCTCTATGTGTGTGTGTGCGTGAGTATATATGTGTTAATCCAGAGTAATAAAGCATCAATTGTCTGGATAAGTGATGCCTTTTGAGATGACGTGAACAGGCCTTTATTTAAGAGAGAAGCTTTGAGACGGTATTATTAGAGGCCTGTGTCACCTGTATATTTGATCATATTTTTGTTAGAAACCACTGCGTTTGCTGCTCGGCTCCCATTTGCTGTGTTGATCTGCTGTCGCTGCTGTTCTTCAATCTGTTTCACATTAAAAGCTTTCCAGGTTTTTATGGGACGTAATCCCTTCAAATCCCCGGAGGGCTTTTATTGTGAAACATCTGCAGGACATGTTTATTAACAGCAGGTTAACTGCTGAAAAGTACCGTAAATGTTCAAATACTTGGAGAACTAGGCCTGTATTTGAGATGAGCTTATATTAGAGACATAGCTTTATTGCCAACGTTCCAATCCTTGTTTTATTGATCATATTTCAGTAAGATGCCACACTGCTTTCTTATCTATGCATCATTTAATGTCCTGCTGATGTTGTTTCCTCCATATTTACTTGTTGTCTTGGTACATTTTAGCATAATGGACATTTCCATACCACTAAATTATCAGTAAACTGATTCTACTTTGCCGTATTTCGTTCAGTGTTAAGCTACACGTACCGTATACTTCCCGCACAGCATTGAAAGCCTTTCAGTGGCTCAAAGGGTATAATCCCTCCCCTTTCTAGTAGGCTTTTAATGTGAAACATCTACAGGAGTTTGATTGCCAATGAAAATCACCTCTATTTAAATATAGTAAATGGGAAAATCTTTGTTATCAGAGAAACTTTTGAGAATTGAACATGTTTTATTATACTGAGGTTATAGTGCATTGTTCTTGTTTATAAGCTATCAAATATTTCTGTGACACTCTTTCGTCTTCTGGCCTCGATTGTGTGTATCTAAGCTTATATGGTTGAACTGAACATGTGTATATCTGTTTTCTTGTCCCCATACCCCATCACAACTATATGTGTAGGTTGTGAAGGTGTGTGTTTGAGTGTGTGTGTGTGTGTGTGTGTGTGTGTGTGTGGCTCTGCAGCAGACCAGCAGATCGTTGCGGTGTGCAGACCACGGGGACAGTGAAATATAGCCACAATTAGCCCTGGACACAGTTCAATGATGATAGAGAGGCTCGGCACCCCTTAGACCATGATTAAAAGGCCTGCCCAGCCCACCACTGATAGAGACAACTGATCTCACATTATTAGTAGTACGATCACCACCAACCAGCAGCAGCAGCAGCTTCATTCTAATGTGATCTGTGATGGCCTTTGTTCATTTATCATTCACTACTGAAAGTATTTAGTTCTTAATTGGCATATTTGTTGTGTTCTTTATTCCCCTTTTGAATGCTTTACTTGTTCATTTATAATTAAACATATTGGGGATTCTGACGTCTACTGTGTCCTCTTGATGGGATTTCTGGAATGTCATAGATTTTTGAAAGGTCATTTCCCGACCAAAATCCAGGAAATTTGTGAATAAAATAACAAATAATGGAACGTCTACATTTTACAAATCTGTCATTTTATAGGTATTGAATTTTAAATCTTGCTTCACACATTTATTGCATATATTATCTATGTATTATAGCAGTTGATATATATTTAAAATACATTTAATATAAAACAAACCAGGAGAGAAAATGTTTCTGTTGTTTGGAAGGACTTTGGTGTGGGAAGTTGGGAATTAAGCGTTGCGGTTGGCAACCAGAATTTCAGGGTTTTGATAAGTTTACTGTCTTTATTTGTTTCTTCAGGGTTGTTTATTCTTTTTTTACATTTTATCATGTGTTATTTTAGATTTGTAAATGGAAAGTCCTCTGAAAAATTGTTTAGATGTGCTTTTTTACACTTTATTTCTACACTAGTGAAATTATTTTAGATGGGTCTGCAGCTATTTAACCCTCCCACCTTCTATTTTCTTTTTTTGCTTCCTCTCTTTTCTCACTTGCTTCTTCTCAGTTGCCGTCATGCTCGTAGATCAATGCTGAGACCTTCTTTATCTTTTACACATCAGTAGTGCAGCGCCGTTCAGCCCTCCGCCCCATTTATTCTCAACAGTTTTTTTTTTTCACATCTAGACCTCCGATAATGCAGCTGCTCCGTCTCTATTCACTGTTCACATCAAGTCTGCACGGGACAACGCTGCTCATCGGGCTGACACCAGAGCAGAGAGAGCAGCCGGTATAAGCAGAGGTCGGAGAGGGTCACAGACATTCAAGCACATACAGTATATATGGACAGTAACACATACTGTGTAATGCATGCGTGTGTATGTGCATGTAAGCAAAGAAATATGTGGGCGCCTGCCATAGAGGACATTCAAATAGTTGCAGAAACACACACAAGTACATAAACTCATGCAAGTCTGATACACACATCCTAGACACAACAGCCAGGCAGGAGTGCAGGTATACGCGCACACGCACACACACACACACACACACTTTTGTAGTGACCACGGGGCAGATATACACCCACAATCACAGCGCCCCTGTCCAAAACTGTGTGTGAGGAAAGTCACTCCTGAAACAAAAAAAAACAGGAAAGGTTGATAGATGGAGGGCTGGTAATGAAATGGAGACATCAAGGAGCATGAAGAGGAGAGGAGAGGAGGGAGGGAGGGAGGGAGCGTGGAAACAACCCGAAAGAGAGGGAGAAAGAGGAGGGAGAGAGGGGAATAAGAAGAATAGCCTTTCGCCTGTGTTCCATCAAGGGAGAAATTACACATTTACTAAGGTTTTTTCTTAAGACGACGGCCCTCATAGATCAAATCGCTTGGATGTACCAGCCAATTTTCAACATGAAATATAGACACCAGAAATCTATTACACCTGTGTTCTCTCTCCCTTCTCCCATCTGCAGCTCTCTGTCGCTCTTTCTCACAAAGGTTGATGCATCTACATCACTGTCTCCTCTCCTCTCCTCTCTTCTCGTCTCCTCTCTTCTTGTCTCCTCTTGTCTCCACTCGTATCCTCTCCTCTCTTCTCGTCTCCTCTCTTCTTGTCTCCTCTTGTCTCCACTCGTATCCTCTCCTCTCCTCTTGTCTCCTCTCTTCTCTTCTCCTCTCCTCTCCTGTCCGTGTCTCTCTTCCTGCGAGGCTATGAATCTCTGGCTGTCTCTCCCTGACATGTACATTATGTTATCTGCCGGTACATCTGCTTGACAAATGGAGAAGTCGATCATATTCAATAATTATCTGACCTTTTCCCTTTGTTGTATTTCTGTTGCCTCCTTTAGCGCGGTGATGTTAAGGAGACTTAAAGGTAGATTTTTTTTTTTTGAAGTGCATAAAACTGAAGCTACTGAAGCGGGTGGCATTTGTGAGAATGATCACTTTAAATTTATATTTTTCTGGCTTCAGATAAAAGTGTTTTGAGCAAACTTTGATATGATGCCATGTTTTAATATGCACTGTTATGGGAATCTTGGAATTTTAGGTATTGGGAAAAAAGTCTGTTTTAGTTCTCAAATTGTAATATTACAAGTTCATGGAAATATAATAGCAGTAGACAATGTGGGGAGAGTATAAAGTCTAATCAAGCATAAACATCCATTCTCATTAATTAGAAGGATTAATAAAACAGCAATTTGCCTTGGATATAGTGAAGATACACACATAAAAGCAAAATTCCATGAATGAACTGCAAATGTTTTTTTGTCTGTAGTTTGAGTCATTAAAGTCTTATTTTCTGAAAAAGGTGGAACATTTTTTTTTTATATTTCACCTTGTTTCATTTATTTCTACAGGGTTTGTACAAAGTCTTAATTTTAACCGTTATGTTTTCAAGGTTAGGAATATGTTTGAATTTGAATATACTCCTTGAAAAATGCTTGATTTTCAATATAATCTGGTGTTTCATCATCTACACAATCAGTCATGGAAACCATAAACCTTTCAATATTTGAAATGAAACGATCCCGTCATCATATTTGTTTGTTGTCTCCTGGCGTTTACAGTAACACTGTAGATGTGACGATAAAGGCTTCAAGAGTCTGGACATTTTTGGTTTAAGTACCTTTAAAGTGCTTGGATTTTACTCTTAAAAAGCTGTTTCTAAAATCAAGTTTCATTTTTCTTGATTCTAGTGCAACAACCTGCCTTTGTTATTTCTTTTTCAAGAAAACAGAATAATTTCTAGAAAATAACTTTATTTGAACCCCCCATTTAGCATTTATAAGCACTATAATACAGTTCTATGCATTTCTAAGGACATTTTAAGTGTTTATTTGTCAGCAATTATAACTTCTCCTATGAAGACCAATTTTATTATTACAGCTGTGTTTTACTATATTGTCATTCATTATCTGTTCATACACCAGCCTCCACTTATGGATGCCCACAGGAGGAGTTATAGTTGTTGGCAAAAACATTAATAAATGCTTGTGCCTGCTTACAACTACATTATAGTGTTTAATAAAACACACTAAATGAATGATGGGTTAAAGTAAAGTGTTATTATTTCTAGACAGTTAGATGATTTCTATTGGAAACAGGTTGAAATATTATCATTGCACTGATTGCATTTTTTAAAAATTGTTTAAAAAAAATATGATTACGAGGGTTAGAAATGACTTGATAAGATGGAGAAGTGTGTAACCTTTGTAAAGCTAATTCTTAGACTTCTTAACACTTTTTTATTGCAAGTTGAAATTACGTTTAAAACCATTGGTTTGACTTATTTGTCACTTCCAGAACAGCACATCTAGGGGCAAACCTGATGGCCTGGTGGTTAAGATGAATGCCTCCAAATCGCCGCAATGTATCCGGTTTGATTCCAGCCAGGAACACTGTCGTATCTCATACCCAGCTCTCTCTCCCCATGTTTCTCGTCTGCATCTATGTACACTGTTACTGTCAAATAAAAGCGCACAGTTACAGTAGCACAGGATATAAAATCAAACATTAAAAGGTGAGTTTTGAGTAACTTCTTGAACATGAAAGGAGAACAGTCATGAATATGTCTGGGGAGAGAGCTCCAGAAGGAAGGGAACGGCTATGGGGAAGGCCCTGTCACACCAGGTCTGGTGCTTCATCCTGGAGGTTTGTGGCTGCAGGAGGGAGTGTGGTGGTGGAGAGGGTCAGTGAGGAAGGAGGGGATGGCCTGGTTATGGAGGGAGTCATGTGGTCATGTGTTTGTGGGAGTGAGTGAGTAGACCAGCAGCAGAGTTCTAAGTATACTGGAGTTTATTATGGACTTTGGAGAATGTACTATGAAGAATACTATTGCAGTAGTAGTTGATGTGATGAAGGCATGAATCAGAGTTTCAGCAGCATTTAAGTGTTTTCGAGACTTGCATTGGTACACAGAACACACAGCACATACTGCACAGCACATATGATACTAGGAACTCACATTTAGTGCCAATAGACATCTAGAAATCACCTCAGCTGAACTGCAGAAAAGGATGTGCTGGACTATTTTTTATTCACTGCGCCCTTTGAACACCACACCTGACAAAATAAGGACAATAGAGATGTTAAAGTAAAAAAAAAAGTGCTGATATCACACATTCATTGTTCAGAGAGCTTGAACACCATGATGTTAGTGAGGTGTTGTTACAGTCTGACCTGTTAATGGATGATCGCTGGCAGCGCAGTAGGAGCAAATAAAAGTCAGACAGCTGTCACCTGGACAACAGGATGTGTTTAGTCACCGCACATCCTGGAACGCCCACTCACAAATCTAATACACACACACACACACACACACACACACAAAGGTTGAAAGTTTTGTGATTTGCAAATATCTTACAGAACAGGACATTTCAATTTGAATTCAAAGTCAACGCAAATATATATATAACACCAAACACATCGTATTCTACAATAACAAATCGCATACATGTAAAAAAAACAAACCCAAAAAAACCTTTAGTTGTTTGAAACTGTTACCAGAAACACATTCAGGTCCTGATTCCACAGTAAAGACACAAGTAAGCAGCTATGCATATTATTACATGCATAATATTTACTGGGGTTTTTGATGCTGGTGCAGCCCGTAAACATGTCAGGATTTTTGTTGGGTAATGTGTTTGTCAGGAACAGAGATAAAACATTCAAACCATGAATAGCGCAATCTTTCATAGTCATTCGGTAGTTTATGGCCCCCAATCCCTGGTTGTTGTTTTGTCCTCACAGTTCTGGCTTTTGATCAAAGCGCTATTTTTCAGTCTCAAGTTGAACAAGCTGGTTTCTGAACATTTTCCATATTGAAGTAAAGTTATGTATTTAAAGCTGTACTAAAGCTAATATTTTTTAAATTTTCAATGGATGAAAATGACTAAGTGTAATGTGACAGGGGTCGCAAACAGTAACAAACCTACAAAGAAATATCACAGACTCTGCAGTTCCCCTCAGCTCTATGGAGCATTTTATCATCTTTCAGCTTGTTGTTTTGGTTTACGTCCCCCGTCACTTTACTGTTTTAGTTCAGTCAGACCACTCTCATCACCTTTGTGTCCAGCAGCAGAAAAAAAACTGTGATAAAACCACATACCAAACAGCAGACAGACAAAGTTAGCGGTTAGCTGGTGAACATAGCGGAGCTTAAGCTAGCTGCCAAAGAGCCAGACATTTCCCTCAGGAGTTGTTGGAGACCAAAATAGAGCTACAAGGAGAGAGAATATTGAAGGTGGCCAGAAACATGACCCCAAATAAATGCTAATGTGTGTCGGTGTCTGCTGGATGTTTAAATAGGCAATCATTTGCTAACACATTAGCTGTAAAACATTATATGGTGATATTATGTCAGTGTTGTGTTACAGCTTATTCCACTGCCCCTGAGTGAAATATAAATAAATAAATAAAATACAAAAATGCAGCTTTAAAGTCATATAGATAAGTGATTTGCATTTTTTTCATGCTAGCACAGGAAATATTTTGAATAAAGAAAACATGTTGCTCTTTTTAATGTACAGCAGAAGTAATACTGACATCAAACCATCGTCTCCTCCATACCACCATAAGTTTCACATACTAATACATACATACGGTTTACACTCCCACCCCCTTCATCACACAACTCTCCCGACTGATAGATGCTGTGATACAGGAGAAAAGAGGGTAAGTAGAGGGAGGATCTTCATGTAAAATTCACTTAGCTGCCATATTTTTCCCTCTGGGACAAGATTAATTGCGTTATAACTTGTTTCAGGTTGGTGTGGAGGGTGCGCAAAGAAAAATGGCAGCGCCTGCCGGTCCAACCCCAAGCCCCTTCCTCCTTCCTGACTCCCTCTCCTCTCCCCTCCTCTCTGTGGCGCCCATCTCTTAATACATCCTGAGAAATTGAGGTTAAGAGGGGATATCCAGGGGGTTATCTGGCGTCGCGGCGCTCGGCGTGGGGAGATTGATGGTCTTAAGAGGCCAGGGTGCCGTGGTCATATTCATATGGTAATTCCTCCCTATTGTCCCTGCGGAAACCGAGGCTTTCTTTAATCTGAGAGGGAGGCCTCCTCTCCTTCACTCTGTTGAAATGAAGCCCAGCATCACTTTATCATCTCCACAGATGCTGATGATGACGACGGGTGGCCGGTGACGTCTGGATGGATGTATCACAGTAACATGTTTTGTGTGTGTGTAAATTAAAAAGGAGAAGAGGTGGGAGCATTGTTGATAGAATAATGTTAGAGGGTGTTTCGGGGGGGACATGGTGAATATGATGATAGCTCTATACTGGATGTTATTTTAATCCCCCTCCCTCCCAGAAAGAGGAAAGATAACTTCAATCCATTTGTGACTAAGAAGCATTCAGTGCTGACAATTTCAACTCCAGAAGCCCAATTCTGAGACAGCAATCCTGTGTGTGATAAAGGTATTTTGGTTTTACACTTGTAAATCCATCTATTCAAACGTCTGGGATTGTATGAATGCATTATACTTTTTTATTTCGTTATCTTTTTTTTGTTATGCTTGTACTTTTCCAAGTGTCATATTTGTTCAAACTGAGCAAACAGATTTTGGGGAGGAGAAAAAACAGTTTTATCAAAATAAGAATGAAAGCCTCATCTTTTAAACCCGCCATCAAATCAATCCTTAAAGTTGAAATCCACAACTTCACATGTTTTTGTCCCTATATATATATTTATACATATATCTATCTATCTATATATATATATATATATAAAACAATAAAAAAATATCATGGGGGCCTGCCCTAAAGCGGCTGCCTGCTTTCTGTTTATTGTCTAACACCTGATGGCAGAAAAAAAAGAAGGAAATACACATTTTACAAAAAATTTCTTTTGAAAAAACTACAGAGCATCAGTTCAATACAGATGCAGATAATGTGTAGTAAACCTGTCTGCGGTAGATCTATACACTCACATGGTGAATCTATACGTGTGGACCAAGATCAACCATAATAAATGGTTTATCTATATACTTGGTGGATCTATATATCCAGTACATGGCTGATCGATAGCAATGAATCTGAGCTCAGTAGATCCTCTGAGAGTCAGCTGTATGGGCCCAAAACACCACAAACACACACACGCACATACAGGAAGATAGAAGATATGTATTTTACGAAACGTTGTATTCTCGGAGCTCACCACTGCACCACTGTGTCCCCATTTTCAAAGAAAATATATTTCATATGTTTTAGCAGTCACTTTAACAAAACTCTGAAAACATGGTTGTTAATTTTCAATTAAAGTTGCTATTTGTTGGTCAATATCACTATATGACATCATGTACTAGGTCATATTTAAACCAAAAATATCATTTTTGCACTCGAACATATTTGTTTAGCCAAAGCGGTGCATTTGCTGGATGAAGCTGGACTCCGCTGCAGCAAAGTTTGACGCAGGGTTACCTTTTTTGTGATGGACCATTACTGACACAGCAGGCGTTTTAGGACCAAACAGTTCTGGGGACTCCCTGAGAGGAACTGCCCACCAAGGAGCTCCCCCGAGAACTACATACCTTCAAGGGCTTTTTTTCTGTTTGCATTCGCATCGCCAATAAGAACGCTGAAGTGACGTAAGCCAGGTGACGGCTGGTGTACATACACCAACATACACCTACGTCACTCAAAAGAGTCCGTAAAACCGCGTTCTAAGAACTACGATCGTTCCTAGTTCTTGCTGTGCGGGGGTGGGGCTCCTCCAACGCCAACTTTAGTGCAACACACACCAGCTGCGTCACGTAATGGCATGACACCAAACACGCCATACTTAGGCAAAAGGACATTTTTTATCTATGCTATACAAGCTAACAAAAATAGAGACAGAAAAAGAGACTGGGGTGGGGGGGACCATGCCAGAACACAAACCACAGCTTTGATTAAGTTGGGCTGCAGTGATTTTCTCACCACTGCCCTGATCAGTCTCTTCAACAACCACCCATTGACTTCCTGTAGCCCGCTGCTGCTGTGCGCACTTTTCCTCATATCACACACACACACACACACCCACACACACACACACACACACACACACACACACACACTCACCACCGCCTCCTCTTCTTAATCAATACCCATATTAATCATCCAAAATATCTGTGTGACAAACCAATTATTAATCTGCACCGTCAAGTCCAATACAGTGATAATGAATTTAGTGGGAATGCTGTGGACTCCACCCGTTCATTAACTGTTGATGGCTGCTGTAATGACTGCTCAATGTCACCAGGATATTCTACCGCTATTGATGAAGCGGAGACGGTGGGTACACATACACACACAGACACACACATATACATACATGGGAGGCATGTTTGAATAGAAAGATACAGTTACAGGTGCAGACAAACAATTAGAAGTAGAGACATATATCTGCCTCATCCACTAGAGGGTGTCATCATTTTCTCTCTCCTTCTCTCACCCTCCTCCTCCCCAACATTTCCTTCCCTTCACCCCTACCTCTCCCCTTCTTTCTTCCTCTCACCATCCCATCTACCCCACCCCACCCCCCCATATTGATGTCTTAGCTCCTCGCTCCAATAAGCGTCTAATCAACAGCAGAGGGGATCCGATCAGATCACAGCAGGATGATGGATCTGGGATTCATTTACTGGGACTGGCCCACTCTGATAAACCACGGGTATGTATCTTCAGGATGATAGCTTGATGAAATGAGGAGCTCTCCGTTCCACACCGCGAGTCCACCGCTTGCACTATAGAGCTGGAGAAACTGTGAATTTAAACCCAATCCTAAAGTTTTGGGGCTTCATTGCTGAAGAAACGCTTATTATTCATCACAATTAGCAAAATTACAGACCAATATTCGCCATTCAAAACTGGTTCAACATCAACAGGTCAATACTAGAATGTATTAATCAGACACTAATTTAGTGTGGGAAGTTGTGATAAGATTCCACCTTTAGATGAATTATTATTATTTTTTGTCAAATCATGGTCTGTATTCTCAGAGGCTTTCCTAAGACACCAAGTCATTGTAATATTTTGGGATATTTGACATGAAGAAAAGTCAAATGCAATTATTTTAATTAATATTGACAAGTGAAAAAAGTTATTGATAAAGTCAGCTGTTATAAGAGTTATAGGACAAATGAGGATTACGTCTGCTGTAATCAAATAAGTAGTTGTGGGTGTGATGTAGTGAGAACAAAAAGATTATTACAGTTAAAAAGAAAAAGTCATCTGACACACAACAAGTATCAATAGTCCAGTAGCTGTAACACCGAATATACATGTTAAGGCCCAAACCATTAAAAATAAGCGTCTCATACAGGCATTTTGAAGTACACCTATTGTTTCAAATGGCCGAACTCACACCAAAAGCCTAAACTGCCTTGACGAGCCTACTCCAACCTTGTTTTGATTTTGGAGCGTCAAATGAGGACCCAGCGACCAAAGTTGTTGTTTCTGCAGCCGCAATACCAACCTTTTCCCAAAATACTGCTGGTGCTGTGGTGTTGCCATGTCATATGATGTTACTCAAATAGAAATGTATAGAAAATGAATGGGGGTATCTCTAATATCAACATCAATCTCTTGTGTTCTAAAGGCCTTGATACATTATACCACCACATGGACAGAGCCAGGCTAGCAGTTTTCCCCTGCTTCCTGTCTTTATGCAGAGCTAAGCTTATTGCCTGTTTGCTGTAGCTTCATATTTAGCATTGACACATGACAGTGATATTGATCTTCTCATCTGCTTTTAGGCAAGAATAAATAAACAAGCATATTTTCCAAAATGTTGAACTATGCCTTTCAGTGAATTGAACACCCTCTGCAACCTGGCAGGTTTCCTGTCTGTAATAAAGAAGTTATTTCTGCATTCATATGTGACTTTTAACAATTAACGCTTTTCAGCAGCTACATGACCGAAAGGCTTTCATGCGTTCAGTATTTGCACACCCAAAATAATGATGAATCATGTCGTGCAGGCTCTGGCCACTCTGTGTGTGGGTCACCGTTCAGAGTATTTCTGCCCTCCATGTTGTCTGACGCCAGCACCCCCTCCCAGCAGCCTCTAAATTTGCATACAAATGAACATCTAAACGGGCTCCATGACATAATTGACTTGCAATTAGAAATTTTCTTGAGCTGGTCACTTTGCAGTGGACGGACCAAGTGCGCAAAATGAGGAACCACACACACACACACACACACACACACACACACACACACACAGAGAAGGAGAGAAAAATGGCTGCTATTTTGCATATTAATGAGAGTCATTAGCTGTCTCTTGGCAATGGCTGACAAGGGGACTTATTTATGCCCTGGCCCTCGATGCCTGACTGGGGGAAAGTGTCCACTTCAGCGACCAGCGCTAATTGTTTCTGAGCATGTTGTCCGGCCGATCATCATCATCATCATGGGAAATTACGCTCGCTTCAAAAAGACGACTTGGCTGACGTTGGGGGTGGCCTATTATGATAACTTCTGTGTAAGCTTTTAACTTCTGGTGCTCTACAAGAGCCAAGCTTTTAACTTGGACCCATTAAGGGCCTTGTATCTTGCTGTTTCAGTCCAAGTAACAGCTATTGAATTCCAAAAAGCTGAAGGATGAGCCAGAATAGCAAGTGACTCGAGGTGCAGGCCATTATGCTAATATTTTGATAAATGGAAGTGGGGGAGTGGTATAAATTGGACTTTCATGAAAAAGTGCTCCTTTCTGTATTGAAAACAAGCAGAATGCAAACAGATTCAGTATCACATCAGTTACTTTCTTCTCCTTCATCTAGAATTTTTATTACATGTTACAGGATGCTGATATGCAACCAAAGCTTTAGCAAAAAGTCTCTAAGCCCTCTATATTAAAGTAATGTTGCGTGGCTGCTGACTGTGGGCGGTCCTCACAGATGGCATACGTTTTCTATGCAAACTGTCAAAGATTTGTTTTCTGAACACTGAAGTAAACACATGGGATATGAGAAATATGTTTTTTTGATAGGATTATGGTTAACACTTTACAATACGCTACACATAAACGTGAGTAGTTACTAAGGAATGAGAGAGGAACCAATCAGGAACGACCTGATAATTAATCAATCGTCAATGAGTAGTTCCTGAATAACTCCGAATTGAGGACTATATAGTGGATAATGATGAGTTACTAGATCAGACAGACTGGGAGATACTATCTTAATGAATCATTAGGAAATGATTAGTTCATAAGTATCTGTGAATCGGAATAACGACCACTTTCTATCTGACCATTACTGTATGGATGTTTTTAATCCAATCAAAACTTCCAGAAAGTAAAAGCCATGAGTCATGAAGGAACACAGGACTACACTGTAGCCACTGTACTTGGGGGTGCACAAACAGAGTAACTAACTAATAAGTAATTAGTAATGAATGAGTGGCTACTAGTTCAGAGCTAATCAGGAAATGAACTAATCATTACCTAATGATTCATTAACATAGTATTGCCCAGTCTGTTCTCTAGTAACTCACCATTATCCACTATATAGTCCTCAATTTGGAGTAATTCAGGAACTACTCATTAACGATTCATTAATTATCAGGTCTTTCCTGATTGGTTCCTCTCTTGTTCCTTAGTAACCACTCACATTTTTTGTTGTATATTGTAAAGTGTTACCGGATTATGTACAGCTGCATGCATTTTGGATCAGGCATCCAATAATTCAGAGCTATGTGATATTTTAACTGTGTGCGAGGTGTCTTTCCCTGTAGATTTGTCGCTGCTGTTTCAGTTTGCAGAGGGATTACACGCACAGAGAATTCTCAAATAATGTCTTTTTTTTTTTTTTTTTTTCAGTAATGTTGAATAAAATTGGATGGATGGATCATCAAGCTGCTTGACAGGTGGGCACCATTGCACCACCACTGTGTTTACTGCTGAATCCACGTGTGCAATGCATGCAAAAGCACAAAAAAAAGTAACCAAAAAACTTCTCTCGGCTGCCAGATATGTAAATCTGTATGTACAAATGTTTCATGAATGAGGCTCAACATCCAGCACACATTCACTAAGAACGGATCTTCAGTGAAGTAGGAGATATCTTGTGTCCAAACAAAATAAATATTTGCATATTGATAGATTCTGGATTTTTCAATGAGGGGGGATGGATAGATTTTGGAACAGGGTAATTTAACTTTTTTGTGGCAAAACCATATTAGACATAAATTATTATTCAAAGCACAGTATTTTAACTTTAAACTGGATGTCTGGAGGGGATCATTGAAGCTCCAGTGGGAGGCACTTTATTTTGAAGCCAAGTAGTGCTGAAATGATTGCTTCATTAATTGATGAGTCAATCGACCACATTTTTGCTAATTGATTAATCTTTTAAATAATTGATCAAGCTAAAATGTCAAACATTTTCTGTTTCCAACTTACAAATGTGAGGATTTGCATCTTTTCCCTGTTTTATATCATTGCAAACATGAATATCTTTGGGATTGTTGTTTATTTTGGATAATCCTGGTGAAATAAAGCTAAATAAATCTATTGGTCCGACAAACCCAGCAATTTAAAGACATCAACTTGGGTTCTGGGAAACTGTATTGGTATTTTTCACAGTTTTAGCCATTTTGGAAAGATTATTGATTCAATCTGTAGATTATTTAATAAGAAGAATAATCCTTATTTGCAGCCCTTTAGCTGAGACACTGTGCCTTCCCAGACAACATACTCAAACGTTCTTAGCTCTAATTATCATTGCTACTGTGTACATGTGCTCATCTGTGTCTTGTTATTGGTCTATTCCTCTGGCATGTAGGCTTACAGGCGTCTTTACAGAAAAGGTCTCTCTCTCCGTCTCTCTCAGCTGGAGTGCCAGGCAAGCCGCTCTGCAGCGATCTGGAGATGAGGAGTGTGACAACAAAGAGGTGGAGGACAAGGAGGTATTAGTGCACACACACACACACACACACACACACACACACACACACACACAGCAACGTGCGGTAGTTATGGCCTCGACAGCTTTAGCACCCCCACATTGTAAACAGGGGGGTGGTGACCGCCTCCCTGTGCTTGTTAACATCATCTCCGTCATTCAGCAGACACGGCACTGTCAGCATCTCGCTGTGCCCCGACACAATCAACATTAACCATGACACACACACACACACACTTTCAAAACACACCGACCATGCACATTCATCCAAAACTTTACACATACAGCACACACACGCTAGCAAATTTGTTCACTTGTCCTGCGATAAATTTACACACAAATATGCAAACACATGCTCAGATTTATACACAGATATAGATACTGTATTGTGTATGCATGCACAGGCACACACATTTACTGTAACCTCTGCCTGCTGCACACACACACACTACAGCATATCCTGGCAGCGCACCATGCAATCAGCATTATCCATGTGAGCTCCTTAATGGGCACCTCGTAAAACAGACGACAGCTCTGCTTCCATGACCGTTCCACAGGGGAGACAAACTACCTGTGCTGACACATGCACACACACACACACACACACACACACACATTGAAGACATACAGGAACGTAGGCTCAGTCTCATCCATGAAAACAGTGCTTGCCCACGAACAAGTATGAATTTGATATTTAGTTCAGTAGTCTTCTTTTTTGTTTTTTTCCTGTATGAGTTGAAATAAAGAAACATCTCAGGACGTTGTTTCGTCATTGCTAGCCAGTTGGACAAAGCAGACGTTTTTGGATTGATGAAACTGACTAGTAATTGAGTTGTGTCAAGACTGTTGTAGTTTAAAGGATAATTCTGTTGTATTATAACTTATTTATAACTTATTGTCAAAGTCCATTATTCCCATCTGTACTTTGAAAAATAAATTTACAAATTATCATCAGCGAAAACAATTCTTGTTACATTACGCGTTACATTGCTTTGTATGTCAAAGGTGCCTTTAACCAGCTCCAAATCCTCCACAACCAGACATCACATCTTTTGTATTTAACGTGTAGAAATAGAAAAACAAGACATTGTGGTTTAACAGGCAGCCAGCCCATGGTTTGGAGGTATTTAAGCTAGCTCTTGGTGGTCAGCATCAAAAATGTCAAAGTAATGAAGCATCACTGGGATTGGTCACTGTAATGTTATTACTAAATTACTAATTGTAATTCCTCAAACCAATTGTTACTGGAAAAAGTAATCGCATTACAGTTACACATTACTGAGGGTGTTTGAACCTCACTGCGAAGACTTCTGGAGTGAGGTGTGCGGTCACCGTGGCTAACGTTAAGCTAGCTCTTGCATGCTGACCATGCTAGCTATTTTAAGTTACGTACGTAAGTTAAGTCACATGACATAATTTAACTTAGGTAACTAACGTAGTTATTTTAACCCAAACCATGACCTTTTCCTAAGCCTAACCAAACTGCGACCGCTTCACAACGTTAACCACATGTTTGTTACCATGATGAGGAAGGTCCGGTACGCTTATATATGTCGTTCTGGGACAACCTATTCTATCGTTTAGGTTAGAGGACTTGTTGGATTTTAGCCAATGATATATTAGGGTGGGCTGGTAGAAATAATATTTGTTTGTGTCCGTGGTGTTTGGATGGCTTAAATGCAGAAGATTAATTTCCCCATGGGGATTAATAAAGTAGTATTTTATTTTATTCTATTCTAATTTATGAAGCAGCAAAATTGGTAGGTTTGCAGCTGTACCCTGATTGATTTACCCTAAAATAAAAAAAAATCCTTCAAGGAGTTGACAAGGTCCGGGGCTAAGTCCAGACCATCTGGGGGTGAAGGCACATTGCCCGCGCTGAATTTTTTTAAAATAATCTGGCTAAACTGTTGGTTTGTGTACGATCATTTGACCACTCATTTCTTGCCCCATCTGACTCTGCTGTAGCAATGACGCTGCTTTCCCAGACCTCCACAATTGCTTTGGTGAGTACAGTGTTATCCTTACTGCTGGAAACGATGGCCAAAACAGAAATAAGAGTGTGAGTGGGTTATTTTCATTTTCAAATTAAATTGAAGACAAGACAAACATTTCAGGAAAAATCCAGGTTCAAATGGACAACAACAAAGGCCTGATCAGCTTCAGGGATAGGCAACAAAGCTTGTCAAACAGAGATTCAAGCAATCAGTGAAGACTGCACCTTCACAATGTGCTTTGACATTGATTTGACATCAACCCACTATCCAAAAGCAAACGGGACAAAAAAAGGACAGTAAATCAACACGCACATACCTCAAAACAGTGACGCACTTCAAGGCTCAGTGGAGTTGAAGATGCTATCAGGTAAAGCTGCTGCCACTAGGTGTGTACTGTGTGTGCGTGCGTGTGTGTGTGTGTGTGGTCACTGGGACATAAAAAGGGAGCACGCCACCCATGTCAGATATGCTGCCCTTTCTGCTAACGGCTCCAGAGGCCAGAGAGGCTAACTGCCGTCGCTGCCCCCCACCTCTACCCCCACCCACCCACACGCAGACAGCCTCTATCCTCTTCTCACATGCACACTCACACACTCTCACACACTCAGGCATGCACGGGGCTGCTGTCCACACAGTCGCGGTCATTCTGTGCGTCTCCAGCCAGCTAGCGGCGACGTTCCCGCCACAACTGCCAGTGCATTTGACCTTTCCTGTCCAGGCCTAATCGGATTGTGTCCCTCTTTATGAAATCAGACGCTAAAGGTCAGCAGGCTGTTTAACATGGGGTGGAGGCCCAGAGCTATGGAATTTGCCTTGGCAGTAAATTACCTTTATTATGTTTGGTCCGTGTGATTCTATACCCTCCCAAAGGCCGCGGGGTTCAGGACATGGTGATACATAGAGATGGGCTACAAGGCGGCAGTTTTCCTCAAAAGCACAAAGAAAGTCTTCACTCCGAAAAAGGAAAACTGAATTAGAACAGGGGTGTTGCATGACGTTACACAAATACAGCGCACTTGCAACTCGGTGAGCTTTCTTTCACCTCTTGCGTTGTGTTGCGTGTCCCGTCATTCTCTCGCATGCCTCTGTGTCGAATATAGCAGATCAATCACACACCTCTTTTTTTTTAAGTATCAAGAAGATATGATGGAAGCAAAACCTGACAGGGAGGTTATTACGCGAGAGGAGAGCCACAGTATGAGTTGTGTGAATGTTTCAGCCAAAAAATGTCTGCTGTTGTGCACTGCAGTGTGAAACTTCTTTATTTAGTCTCAAACTACTCATTCCCCTGATCTTCCTTCCAGGTGAAATTAGATGAAAAGTTAATTTAGAACTCTGCATGAAAAACAGTTTTTATTATTTTTTGTCCAGTCTCTGTTCTTTTTTCTTTTGTCTCTGTATGTTCATGAAATAGATTCAGAAATCCCGGAGATTAGCACACATTTTTCAATGAAGTTGAAATATTTGCAACTGGAGCAGATGTGCCTAGGGCTCATTTTTGTCTATTCACACCCACTTGTTGTCTTTCCATAATTTTATATTCAATCGCAACGTGTCTAAAATACACTTCACATTCTGTCTGAACACACCTTAACCAGGAACACTTTTAATGGGACTCAGAAGTTGTAACTAATAATCAATGACTTATTAAGGCTTTATAGATCAGTAATAAGCCATTTGTAAGAACACATTTTGGGTTGCCTGGTTATGAAAAAACCCTGGATTATTATATAAGGAGAAAGTAATCTCCTAATAACAATCCATCAAATCTGCAGATATAAATGTCAATTTGTCAAGTCCGCGTTCAGACTGACATCAGCCCTGTGTGAAAAAATGCAGTCCCTTTATTCATTTGAATAGACTCCGGCCAGAAAAGAAATCGTCCTGCAGGAACGTCACGTGATGTTATGTGGCAATGCGCTGCATTGGCCAATCAGACATGTGCAAGCACACACGCATGCGCATTACTGGTAGATTCCTTTGTAATGTGAACAGTGTATTTCTCATGTTTATTTTGCTATTGTCGCAATGAAAGATAAAATGATTGCCACTTTGATAAACCAAAGCATCAAAGTCCTTCGCCATAATATTATAAAGCCCTGTGCAGTGTTTTGGCTTCAGACAAAAGCATTAATAAGTGAATTATTAACTATTAATAAAGTTGTAAACCATTTATAAGGTACACCTTATCAGCTTTTTGCAAGTGATAACTCTAACATGACATACAACAAACTGCATATGACTTATGGCATAATATTCTGGCTAAACCATAAAGATATTAAATTCATGCATCGGAGACAGTCCCACATTTACTTTGATACATACATGTACGTTTGTACTTGCATGTATGTGTATAAGAAAAACACACAGGGAGAGATCAGAGACAAGTGATGAAGATAAAGACACAGACAGACAGAATGACCTGAGATGAAGAAAAAACATCGTCCTGGATACTGGAGGCTGTCTATTTGGGGAGCTGATCTCTTTCTCTTTCACACACACATACACACACACACACACACACACGTCATCATCTTTGATACGGCGTGCTGTCCACGTGAGGAATGTTTCTGTCAACCAGGAAGTCCTCGTCTGGTTGTCATGTAACCCTTTGATCCATCACGTTCCTGATCCCTCACCCCTTCATACCTACTGATCATCACTCACATGACACGCTCCCCGCATCACACTGGACGTGTGTGTGTGGTACTGAATACATGTTTGTGTCACTAACGGACAGAAAGGCTGCTATATTTGGGTTGACATCAGTCGTGCTCCTGGCTACTAACAGAATGGTGATCGAGATGAAACTGATATGTGCGGACAGCAAAGAGAAAACTTCTTCAAGGCCTTTTACGCACTGTGAGCGTCATCAAAGAGGTCAGATGCCGATGAATGTTACCAAAGACAACGGTTGACGGAAAATCATTACCCTCATGTTCAATCACTCATTTAATTGTGGCTGTAAAAGAAAGCATTTTTGAGCATTTTTATCTTATAGGTCATTTAAAAGTCACCTCAAAACATTGTAATGTCAGCATGGATAAAAAACAAAGAGTTCTGTATCTCTTAAAGAAAGAAAGAAGGTGAGCCTTGGATTCTAATAGGATCTTAACTCATCTCTCACTAAAAGCCTCCTCCAGAAACAATTACAGATAAAAAATGAACATTGCCTATTTCAAACAGAACATGCGCACATTCATAACCCCCTAAACCAATTGTAAGAATGGCCCCTTCTCTGGATGAGCTGCAAATGTTTTCCGACTAATACCATTTCCCTCATCAATCGGCTGCTAATGACTGCGAGGTTTCAGAGTTGATGTGAGGGAAGGGTCGGTGGCACATAACTTTGTCTGGAGAACACTGTCTGCAAACTCTGGGGAGTGATGCTTTACAGTAAGGTGAAATGAGTTTACGTATGCGATTCCTATGATCCAGGACTCTTTAATCAATATCGACTAGCTTTCTATCTGAGCTTGTGAACAGAGAGCCGAGATTTTAATTCATGATGTTATGAGGGGTGGAAACATAAATCAGTAAATCGCAGTGGACTTTGTGAACTTCCAGGCTGTTTTTGCAACTTTTACGTGAAAAGGGGAACCTGTAATTTTCATGAAGGTGCTTAAAACTGACAAAATGCTAATCTAGTCTTATTTTTCCATCCATACAGTATGTGACTTCATGTGAGAGATTTTTAGTGACATTGTGAAAAGACACAATCATGAAATTCTCAATTTTGAATTGGGCCAGCTATGCTAAAGCTAATACATACAATCTTATTTGTGAGAATGCTCCATCAATCTGAACGACCAGAAAGCTCAGATCAGAATGAACTCTTCACTCCAACACGACATCAGTCCTCCTTCCACAATGATGGTCTAGAGTACACAACGTTAGCAGCATTTTTATGAAATATAGATGAAGTATAGCAGTGAAGCTGTTGTTCAGAGAAGGACAGGATAATGATTCAAGGTGATCCAGGCTGTCCACTGCACATTGGCGTTAAAATGAAACCATATGTGATGACATTAGTCAAAATATCCAAAGCCACAATAAACCCTTATGTGAACAATCCAACAAGCAATTAGATATCAGAAATGAGTCAAAGTAGACAGTGAGATTTTTTTTTGCATGAAGGTACAGTAAACTTTATTGGTTAGCTAGTTAGCTTCCAAGGTGAACCTCTATTACCACCATTTACATAGCTGAAAACCCCACTGAGCTGTAGCTGGAGCTATTGCAACACCCTCCACCACAGACCTTTTTCACAGCCGACATTTTGACTTTGTCATAGCAGGAAAAGTTACTAATAACATTAGCGATCGCTCTGTTCTATTCAGTGTGCCCCAGTAAGTCATGACAGTGTGACAGTGAGCCAGCAATACCAGGACCAGTCGTCATTCATATTATTATTTACACGTGTGCGTTTCTTGCTGTGACATGTCAAAATGTCCCCTGTGAAAAAGGCCTCTTTCTGTTAAGCGTTGCATCGTCGGATACAAATGTTTACGCTCACTGATGATAGTAATAGAACTTTTTCACAGCTGACATTTTGACATGTAACAGCATCATAAGCACAAGTGTAATCAATATCGTTAATAACAACTGCATTCCATTTATATTAGCCAGTTCCAGGGCCTTGCTTTTGTGCATGCTTACTGGGACAGTTAATAGAACTGAGCCGTTGTTAATGCTATTAGTTCCACTTGTGCTTTTCCTGCAATGACAAGTCAAAATATCCGCTGTGAAAAAGGTCTATCCAGGATATGCATGTCAGCACTTTTAAGTACATTTTGTGCAGTGCAAACACAATACATAGTCAATTCTGGCTAGAACAAGCACAATAGACATTTTCCATATATATTTTGACTTGTTATAGCAGGTGGAGCTAATAACGTGCACAATACCAGGGCTCTGTTACTGGAACACTTAAATGGAATGCCGCCATCATTAATGGTATTCGACAAAAATACCCACTGTGATAAAGGTCTATAGGAGTATTTCTGCCTCCAGAGCAACTCTGACTCAATGACATTTAAATGAAACTCAGTTTGATGTAGTCTGCAGCATGTACTGCATAGTACATGCTGCTACATACTGTCCTACATACTGCATACTGCTTTTCATAGTAGTATGCAGTATGAAACTGTCAAATCGATTTATTTTGCAGGATGCTAGACCAGGCTTAGAGGGTTTCGGGATTTGGAAAGCGGAAGTCAAAAATAGCATGGCTATTGGCAAACAACCGGCAGCGCTTTGCAGTGTGGGACACAGTAGGCGAGGTAGACTGGTCCGATGCATAGAGTTTTTTTCCGAATCAGTACGACATCCGGGTATTTTTGGCATAATCTACTGCAGATTTTGCCTTTGTTTGCTAAATGCATACTACATGCTACATTTTGGCCAAATTAGTACATACTGCTTAGTATAGTTTATGCAGCCCTCTTCTCAGGTATGAGTTGGACTGAGCTATGCTGGGAATTATGGGAGGTCACTCCACGTATAAAGATGACAAAGGTGTAAGTTGTACCCTAATAGATGCCGGTGTGGGGAGGACTATGGGCGTAAGGCCTTTAAAGGTTATTGTATTAGACACTATAGATTTCTGACTGTAAAAATGTCAGTGATTCACAGTTAAAAAAAACTAGAAACAAAAAGACACTTCAACAATAGGCTAGAGCAGGAATGGCTTTGTGAGGCTGAGGAAGTTTGGCAAAACACAACAAAACACTCATTACTTTATTCCACTCATAAAACTATAATACTCAAACTTGCATTGTAAAAAAGTCATTTACACATTAAACACTCTACACTTGTTAAGCTGAGACTCTGTTATCATTACAGAGTCCACCACTTAAGCCTACAACATAAATACAACGCTGCAGCGGGCTGTACAGTAAAAACACTTGAGAGTGCACATGCCTTCCATCAAAAATTAACTTGAGTAGCTTTGATAATTATATGATAGTGTGAAATGTTTAACGGCGGGTGGAGAGAGAGAGCTGTTTAGAGCAGCTCGAATGAACATCAACTTCATCCAGAACAATAACAATTACAAACTGCTAACTGCTTTCTCGGCCACCGTGTATCTCACTGTGTCTCACTTATTCCACTTTGGCTCTGTCTCTGTGGTTCCTTCCTGTTTGCGTCTCTCTCTCTCTCTCTGCAGTGAAGGGAGGGAGGGGAAGGGAAGGAGATGATTTAAGGTAATGAGAGGAGTAAAACATCATTAGTGCAAATTAACTTTTGTCAGCTGAGGTGATCTTGGTGGGGGCGCTTCTGCCACCGGCGGCAGCTCAGATAATGGCAATTTATGCATTAGCGTGTGTTACAGTGTGTGTGTGTTTTAGTTTGTGTGTGTTATGTGAGTGCGTGTAATGATGGCCACCAAGGACGCTTTCAATCTTAAAGGGCAAGTCCAATCTTTTGAAAGGCCTTTCTCAGACACCCTAAATGTTTTCATGCCAGCTAATCTAAATACTAGAGTTGTTATATCAAGACGAGAAGACAAATAACCAACAACCTGAAAAAAAGGTTGCATTTATGTTGAAATTGGGGCCTAAATATCTTCCTGATATTAGTTCAAAACGGATTACAATTTCCCTGATATTTAAAATTATTTTCATTACATAATGTTCCCAAATGATAACACAACTTTATTAAACAAGGTCACTTTCCGTCTGCTGAAAACCTGAGCGCAATGTGTCCTTGTGGGTGTTACATGGGGCTGAATTAGTGAACCCAAGTGCAGACTCAGACGAGGAGGCAGGAATAAGGTCAATAGGCGTTTATTCGAAAGCACAGGGAAGCTTTGGCTGGTAGCTGGAAACCAGGTCTGGTGGCTGGGAAGCTGGTAACTGAGTTGAGCAGGAGTCCAGGACAGGGAAGCAGGGCTGACCCAAGGAGACAGTGGCCGGAACCAGCGGAACCGCAGGGTAGAGGGGAAAAGTGTTAAGCTAGCTGGTGTAGAGACTACCATCTGGCAGAGTAGACGCCTTGATTATGGAATGGGGTGCAGCTGGTGGGACTCTGCTCTGACTCCAGAATAGCAGATGTAAGAGTGGGAAGAGCCACTGGTTCTGGAAGTATTTTCTGGTCTGTTAATTCCCTGTAATTCCCCTATATCACTGTAGTGTTCCTCAACATAGAAACAAATGAGTCTCCTGTATAATTTAACAATAGGCTACTTTAGGCTATATCTACTGTATGTTGTGGCCACCAGTTTGAATTATTTGAACAAAGACGTTTCCTTCCCTTCTACTTTTAGTGCTAAAATGTTTTATGACTGACTCTTAGACCGAAAACTTTCTTTATTTTTAGGAGTTTCTCCTAATTCGGCCAGTTACAAGCTACTTTTAGCATGAGCATGTTTTGGGAATACAGCCCTGAAGCCTTAGCAAATTCAACACACTGTTGTTTGCAAATGGGAAGAAAATACCAACATTGACACGGAACTACACTGATTTAAACTGCTCAATGTGTTATCTGGTTTCCACAGAACTAAATCTTTAGCTCCTGCTCGACATCAGCAGTGCATGCAGCAGAACTTTAAGTGCTGGGATTGGATGTTTCTTAATGAAATAAACCTTTTATGGACACAGTCTTTCACCTTTCTAACAAAGAACCACGTCTTTTCTAACACAGTTGTTCATCTTTTGTAGAGCAGATTCAACCAGCGGAGTTTCATATCCATCTATGGCTTGGAAGTGCTCCAACTTTCTTTTCTTTTTTTTTTATTAATATTTTATTGAGTGTTTAGTATTTTCTTCAGGTATATCAGGTTTGTTGTTGTTTCTTTGGTTTTTGTTTCTTATTTTTATGTCCCAAATCCATGTAAAGATATATAAGAATATGTGCAGATGTTTATTTACTAAATGATGGAATGTATGAATTGTACGGATAATAAAGGAAGTGCTCCAACTACCAGTCACCTGGCATTGTCCAGGCACAAAACGAACAGGACTTTTACTTCTGGAACCAGGTGCCTAAAATAACTTCAGCTCTATTGCAGTGTTGAACAGCAAGAGCATATTTCTGACTTTGAAACTGTAACTTTGTACTTATTTGTGTATTTTTAAGTCATCTGAAGTGTTACAGGTGCATGTTGTCCCCCCTCTCTCTCTCTGTCTCCTTCTCTCTCCCTCTCTCTGTCTTCCTGTCTTCACCAGCTCTGGCAGCGGAGGGAGGCACAGTCATGTTTAATGCATGTGGTTTGTGTTGCACTCAGCGCTGGAGAATGGGCTCCAGTCCATTAATTAGTAACAAACGGTCGTTGGAAACAAGACAGGCCCAGCGCAGGTCAACCAGCTCCAAGGTCTGGAGTGATGTGGACACTGATGTGTGCCCTGGGCCATCTATAGTCTGCAGCTGGGCTTCACACCACCTCTTAACTGAGTCACAGTGGGTACACCACTGGCCACATTCTGCCCTGAATTACTTATTTAGGATGCCAATACTAGTAGCTGCTTGTGCATGCCTACATAGAGTGGATGGCTTGAAAAGAAAAGGACATAATTACCACATTAGTCACGCTGTAAAAGACTGCAATAGGTTCAGCATACACCAATGAGGTTACCTAATATTTAGTTAAAAATCTGCCATTCCCGTGCTGGATTCAAGCTGCATACCTAAGCACATGGGATTCACAGGAAACAATGCATGCATGTGATCCAGCACAATTTTATCTCATTGATATCAGCCGACTAGCTGTGTTTACATGGACCCTAATATTCCACTAATAATCAGAATAACAGCCCAATCAGAATAAAAATGCCTAACGTGACCACCTCAATCAGAAGAGACTGGCCCGATCCGATTGGAAGGGATTTTCAATCTGGTTGAGAGGGGGGGTGTAAACCTTTGATAATCCGTTCAAGAGGAAAACATTAGCGCCCAATAACCATGTAAACACTTTCTGCACATGTTTGCCCCACGTGGGGGGAACATTAGGTGACATGAACGAGTTTCCAGGAGAAACAGAAACATGGCAGCAGCAAAACTAAACTGCTCTGTGGCTGGTACAACTTTTTTGTTGGAGACCTTAAAAGATTTAAGGATTGTTGAACGCCTCAATGGTCGAAAGGCTCGAAACAATGAAGTGTTCAAACAAGTGTTTGAAAAGATGAAGCTGAATAAAAAAACAACCTTCTTCTTCTGGTAGATTTGATGCTTCACAACGGGCGGAACCACTGTGCGCATGTAAAAAGAGTTATATTCTGAGTAAATGCTTCGGGGCATGTAAACATCTTTTCGGATCCCTTTATTTAGCATCCATGTTCAGTTGGAATCTCTAATCAGAATGATTTTAATCAGGTGAAGAAATATTGTCCATGTAACCACAGCTAGTGTTGACCGTTTGCTCTCTGACAGCTGTATCATTGCTGTATTAAGTTACTGCTACGGCAAATGGACGATTTGACAAAGCTGCTACTCAAGGAGTGTTTGCTGTAGTGTTGAACAACACTTGATGTTACCATGGTAACCACGGGTGTTGCCAAATCAGCTAAGACTGTAATCTTAAGGATTACAGTTTTAAATGACAATTAAGGCCTTGTTTGATATAGTCAGGATTTTTTAACTGCTGATCGGAATTTCACTAGGTTAAAAAATGTCAATATTGTGATCACTTCTCATGTGCCATGATTAATTGTTTAGTTTTGAGTAATTACAGCAACATCAACCGACTTGGCTTTGCTCTGAAATCCTCCAAATGTTTCCTGTATTTTCTGTGCTCTGTGCAAAGGATATCAGTTAATTAACCAGTGGGAATAAATTATTTGTAATTGTCACCACAGGACGAGAGCACAGAGAGAGAGAGAGGGAGACGGAGAAAGGGAGATAAAAATCTTGTATGTTAATCAAGCCATGATGAATTGTCCATGTTCATACAAACACGGCCTCTTCATGAGTCCCCTGTGCATTCCTTTCACACACACACACACACACACACACACACACACACACACACACACAGCACAACAGAGTGGGCGGAGAGGAGAGAATTAATTCTATGAAGTGAGTTGGCAAGGAGACACTGTATGTAGATAAGTGGCGGGGGTGTGGATGGTGTGTGTGTGTGTGTGTGCTTGAGTGTGTGAGAAAGTATGGGATTATCTGACCGACATTATGTGCATGTGTGAGACCATGTGTGTGGCGGGGGAGTGTGTGTGCAGAATGCCAACCAGAAGTGTGGTTGTATACAATCTATTCAGCAAGGTGTTACTGTGTGTGTGTGTGTGTGTGTGTGTGTGTGTGTGTGTGAGAGAGCGAGAACATAAGTAGTGTACTATTGTCATTCTGGTCGCGGTGGCAATGACATATCTTAATCTGCTTAGTTAGCGGCCAGGGGTCTTTAGCTAACGGATTATCAGCCAGATTTGAGTAATAGACTCCTCATTTAGCTTTAATGCGTTTTGCATAGAGAGCAACCTCCCCTCATCACTCTTTAAGATGAATCGGCTTCCCAGCTACAAGATAAAGGAAAAAAAAAACTTCTAAAGATATTAGTCTGCCAGCAACTGCATAAATCATAACATTTTGCTAATGGAGGCAAAGTTAAAACACTAACACAGCCTGTGTAGTGTAAGGACACTACAATATGCACACATAGACACTTAGGTAAGCAAACATACACACACATATTCCAAATTAGTATCATTTTCCTTAAATTCAACTCTCCATTACATGGCTAACTTTAACTCTTACTCCAACCTAATCCTAATTCTAGCCCTTAGCTCAATGTGGTTTCCAACCTTTTTGGTTTGTGAGCCCTTAAAGGAACAGTTTGACATTTTGGGAAATGCTATTATTCACTTTCTTGCCACAAGTTAGATGAGACAAGCGTTAGCAATCTAATATCTGTACGCTAAATATGAAACTAGAGCTAGCAGACATGCTTAGATTATCATAAAGACTGCAACGCTGGGAAACAGCTAGCCTGTCTTTGACAAGTACATCTGAAGCTGACTAATTATATATCTCGTTTGTTTAAACTGTACAAAAACCGAAATGTAAAAACGACAATTTGTTGATTTTACAGGGAGGATTTCTTGGCCAGGCAAGGCTAGCTGTTTTCCCTGCTTCCAGCCTTCATGCTTAGCTATAGGTTTATAGATGTATAAGGTATACAGCTACACATGTGAGCTGTATATTCTCTCGGTTATTATGCCTTATTATCAGTTTTCTGCATCTTCCAAAGTTGACTTTTGTCTGTATCTGCCAGCCGGCCCTCTGTCTGTCCAACCAAAGAGGGATTTTTTTCCGCCCTTATTTTATTCAAATCATTTTTAGAAATTAAATTAACCACTAAATAACAAGAAAACTCAGATAAATAAAAAATAAACATAATTACCTCTTAATCCCCTTGCAGCCCGTCATTGCTTGGGTTCCCGACCCCTCTGCTCTATAAACCTTGGCACTGAGTATATTTCCCTGTAAGTCCCTGTAAGTGTAAAAACAGTACCCACACACACACACACACACATACACACAGTGGGATATCCTGTAAATGATACAAAGTCATGACATAAAGGTTGCCTGTATTTACATCTGTGTCTGTCCACACCACCTGCAGGAGACCTACAGCTTTCCTCTTTGTTCTAATGATCATTTATCATCTGATGCTCATTGCATTACATTCACCCACCTCTGTGTTTTATCAGAAAATTATTCGTCATTTTGTTGTTCTGATTAATTTTTGGGAGTGCGGGTACACATTTATATTGTCTTCCATCCTGGGCAACATTAATAAATCGATTCAAACTGAAATTAATAGATACTAATCACTGACTGGAAATCACTGATTAAATTGTGCAAAGTAATAATTGCTTGTTTTTCTGGAGCTAGTATTCCCATATTGCTGGATTTTAGACCTTCGAACTGCTGTATAATCGTGTCAAATCATCTGAATGGAGATATAAGTCTTCGGTATGCTGAGGTTGTGTGTGTGTGTGTGTGTGTGTGTGTGTGTGTCTGTGTGACACTTACTATATGTTACTTTTAGACACACCTCATTAGATTCTTCCTTCACACCAGTGTGTATTTGTTTATTGCAAACAAGTGAAAGATGCATGTAAAAAAAAAAAAAAAAAGATGCATGCCACAAAATCCAAGTCTCTCTCTCTCACACACACACACACACACACACACACACACACACACACACACACACACAGTTATTCACCCACAAACAAACACAGACAAAGCAGCCCAAGGCCTACCGTTGCCATCATACACGCGACTTGGCCTGTCTGTGTGACACGCGCAGTTTGTTTGGTAGTTTTAATTTGACAGGGCTCTGAATAGAGCCTCTGAAACACACACATTCACACACACACACTTTCTCAGACCTACACACACACACACCTTTAATTTGACAGCGCTCTAACAAGAGCCTGCTGCTTGTCAAATGTTCTCCAGTGGCAGCAGGGATCCGCAGAGCCGAGGGGGTTCTGTTCAAGGACATCTGTGAAGAAACACACACACACATACACACACTCCTCCACTAACACACACTCGCTTTGAATAGGCTGAGAGCGGCAGCCAGCTGCACCACATGATGGGAGAGAGGCTGCACACACGCTGAGGGGTTTCTACACTGCTGTTCCTCTCACTCTCCATCTTCCTCTCCCTCTATGTCTCTCTGTCTTTTTTTCCCTTTATCTAACATTCCATCGCTTTCTTTGCCGCTTTTGGTCTTAAGTAGAGGGCTGAGGGGCTGAGATAGACCAGGGGAGATTTTGATGATGGCTCCCTGTCTGGTCCAACAAGCCGATTCCCTTCTCAAACCGCACACACACACACACACATGCAGACACACACATCAATTTTCTCTTCATTCTTCAACCCAAAACACCAGGAGACCTTTTAAAGTTACTCAAAGGCGGATGGGACTTTGGTCCTGATCCTCTGGATTTCATCCCATTGAAGGTGTGTGTTTGTGTGCACTCGTGATGCATTTTATTCCTCTTTGTATGTGTGTGTGTGTGTGTGTGTGTGTGTGTGTGTGGGAGCTCCCATGCTGTCTCGGACTCGGCTTCCACGAGACACTTTGCTCATTAGAGGGACGAGAGGTTGACTTGAGTGACTTCTCGTCGGCTCCCCGCTCAACTTGATCACAAGGCCGGTCCTGCGGAGCGAGAGAGAAAGGCAAGGTTTTGGTGCCGCGTGTGTCGCCTGGAAAAGACAGCGTGACACACCTGGGTGTGTGTGTGTGTGTAAAAAGAGATAAGAATGGGAGGACTATAAAGATTATGAAGAGTAATGAATAAAAAAGTGGACTATCTACAGTAGGGCCTGTATATATCTATCTATGTAGCTATAATCTATTAATACAAATCCTAGCATAAAAAACCTCTAATTTTAGATAAAGAAACATAAATTAGCTCCCATTATTGCAAGTACTGTACCGTCTTATTGCATGAATGCAGACAGGCGTGTAAGGGGAAATGCCCCCCCCCAAAAAAATAAATTGTGATCATTGGCCATAATATCACAGTATGTCAGACTTAAAAATCAAAATGTCAGACATTATACAAAATCACTTCAAATCAGCAGAGAAAAAGACACGGAGATTTGCCATTAGATCCTATCTGTTACCGTGTGTGTGCCTGTCAGATAAAATACTGCACTTCCCATCCAATGATCTAGAAAGAGGGTTCACAGGGTAGCATCCAAAATGTCAACATGTACATATATACAAACATTTCTTTTCGATTTGGAGTGACATTAAGCCAAAGAAAAACTGTTGCAGAGAAGAAATGGATTTCTGGCTCTCATGATAACCAGCAATCCAAAGAGCAGAGGGGAAACACTGGCATGTTTTGAGGTTTTGGTTGTATTTTCCCACTAAAACTGGCACTGATTGTGACTCTGAAGATGCTCCCAGGTCTTGCAATGATGAAAAGCCACCCGGATTATTTGAATCCTGTAAATCACGGCTAAAAGTCAACGTGTAAAGCCAAGGTCTATGAAACTATCAGCGTGGAATATAGAACATAGACGATATGTTACCACATTGCCAAGTGCTACCACTTAATACCATTAATCTTGGTGCCCCACCCCACCCCACCCCACCCCCCATCTCTCTCACTCCATCTCTGTGTTGGAGTGCTCAGCGTCCTCTAAAAGTATGGATCTTGACCGCAGCCATTTTGCGCGGAAGAGGGAAAGGCTAAAGAGAAAGCGCTGACCCCTCTTCGCCGCAATTTTCCCCTCATCAACTTGTGAGACTTCATTAACTTCCATGGGGTAATTTCTTCTTTCACTGCGTTTCTGAGAGGTGGGGTGTTATGACGTTTTCTTCCCACCCATCCACTCCCAGCTATTCTCTTTTCTTGCCTTTATCTCCCCATCTTTTACTGAAAGGACTCATTCTCTACTTGTAAGTTCTCACTCTCCTGAGTGTCATGTAATGTCAGAAAAATTACAAGAAAAGGGCAGGTAGGATTTTAGGAAAGCAATGTCACTATTCACCTGAATAACCCCAAATATTTTGATATGATAGATAAAATGAAGATCTTATTTCTTGGTGCACAGATAAACATTCCTCATTCTTTTTCCCCCCCCAATTCAAAGCAGTGCAAACATTCACAGAAATAGCTTCTGAAGGTAACGTTTCACAGCCTTTACGCCTCAGGAGCCCAGAATAAAACAGCCACTGCTGCTGAACCTGATCGTAGTCGGCTTGATGCTCGGCTGAGGCCTCAGTCAGCCGTTGCATGATGGGAACTGTGAGTCAATGCTGCCCTCTTCAGGAATATTAGTGTCACTGTATGGATGGAATGACACCCAGGTACTTGTATTTGCCTCATTGATGTTCTGGGGTTCAGTGTCAGGTGTCAGTTGCATACAATCTATCTGTGTTTATTGATTTGATTAATCAATCGCTGTACATGTACTATGACAGCTGCTATGATATGGTGGTACTTTGCTAAGTTGCGGGGGTATTTTTTTGTAAATCATACGTATTCTTGCAATGTGGGTTAACAATCAATTTTAACCCCTTGTCAGTGAGCCAACACTCACTCTGATCCAAAAACATTATATGATAATGATGACTGTATGACTTCAAGTAATCCTGTAAATAAATGCAAACTATATAGTGTGTAAACCACAATCGGTGTTTTTTTTCTTGGTTGCTCAAAAGTCTACAAATGATCCCAGAGACATTTATAGACTATTTATAGGTGGTTTTGGTGAGTTGTTTCTGTCGAGTTTGAAGTGTGTTTTACGATCTGCGAGGTAAAGTGAGTGTTTTTGTCAATAGAGTCTGGTGGCTTTGAGGAGAGTGAAATACTGTTTACTCCACTACATTTATATAACGGATACAACTTACTTTTACTAACTACACTTACTTTGCAGATTCTGACATTAAACATATGATCAGCTTGTAACATGGTTAATTGTTATAAATTAAATAACGCAACAGTATACAAAGCAGTTAAAATCATTTTTTTAATGATTTGTCTGTAATAATTTTGTTTTTCTTTTATTACAGTATTTGTAGTATAGTGTAGTTGTATTGTGTAGTATAATGTATGTTGTGTAGTCTACATAGTGTCATAGTGTCAGTAGTCTGATATATTATAACTACATTGTAAAACTTGTACAACAGTATTTGGCAATACTTTACTCAATTGTGATCATGCCAATGAAGGAAATTTGAATTTGAAAATCAGCTTCACTTTGGCCAACAATTACATTACATTTATTATATAGCCTAATACATTAAATATGTATAAAATAATGGGTTAATTTTGATTAAATACACTTTGCTGCTAATACATCTGTACTTTTGCAGTAAGCTTCCGTGTAATGGATTATTTTTACACTGTAGTGTGTAAAAATTTCGCTTTACTTTCGCTTAAGTAAAGGATCGGAAAACTTGTTCCCGTACCGTCTCAATGTGATTCTGTTTTTCTCAAAACAAAAACGTGAAATTTCCAATCTTGCAGATGTTTCTGAGGTCATAGTAACGCAGTCTGACACATCTTTCCGTAATATAAATCAATAAAAATCAAAGGTAAATCAAAGGTAACAGCATTTGTGTAGCACTGTTCAGAGTAAACCATTGGGGGGACCATTGAGGACCTCCCACGTCATTGAAACAATGCAGGAGACCACGAGCAGGATCAGGGCAGCCTGTCTCATATGCACTCCAGTAAGCGATGTTCATCCGTCTGTGCCGATATGTAAACTTTCCTCTTTCTCCCTTTCCTCCAAGCAGCTCCACATGATACATGAAGTGCCAGGGCCGGGCCTGGCGCAGAGACAAATGCCAACCCCTCGCTCCTCCAAATGTCAAATCTGACATATCGCAGACATTCAATAACCATCCCTGCTGGACCAATTCAGAGCCACGCTCTTCAAACAGGTCCTGATGCCCCATGACGAGAGCGGAGGGGAAATGGCTGGACTTTTATCTGCCTCTGGGTATGAGATCACATAGACACAGTGTCTTGATGTGTTCCCTTCAGTGAGCCCTCTAGAAAGGAAGTTTATTATTATTATTATTATTATTATTATTATTATGTACACACAAAGTGAGTCCTTCTGGTCACCAGTGAAGGAACAGAGTCAAGAGATCAACTGAAGTTAAAATAAAGCAGCCCTCACAATAATAAAGAGTTGCCATAAACTTTCCCTAATTGGTAAAAGCGCTGTGTTTTGACTTCACCCTGTCCACGATTCAGCATTGTACGACCTCCCTTTCACTTCACATTTTAAACTAAACTGTCAACCTACATTTGTAGACCAATATCACCACATTTTGTGTCGGATATTGTGGGATATACTTCATGTTGTTGCAAGGAAGAAGTACACAGTATGTATGAACATAGCACATCCATGGTGCATTTTTAGCTCAATACAGCAAATGGTAGAGCCAGACAATAATGGCTAAGTAATATTTTGATGAAGAATTTTACTAATAAGAACTCTAATCACAATTAATCACACGATTCACGCAGAGCTGTGAAAATATTGTCTTTAAACATTAAGCATTTTAAATACGTATTTAAAAAAATACAAAGATTAGCTCATTAATTGCGTCATTTTTGGAATTAGGTTGCTGCACCAAGCATTTCTGAGTGAGAATATCACTGCAATTTAAACTGAATTTCACTTTGTTTGGCAGCCATTTTTCATTAGAGATCAGTCAACTGACTCACTGAACTGTTAATCAGAGGCAGAGATATTTTGGAACAACTCTGAAGCTCTTGGAACAAAGGTCGAACACACTCCTATCAGGAATGTTTTTACTATGATATCACTAAGGAATAATCTGCAACCCCAGACAATGTTAGCTCAGAGGTTGATGATACACCACGATTGGCAGCAATCCTGTCGTTATACAGTACATAACACCAGTAGGTTTTATATTGAACTACTTTCCTACTGCATCTGGAGTGACACTCAAATTCTTGATTTTCCAAGGAGCATTTGGAATCATTCAAAATAATGAGGCTGTCACACTTTCCTATGAGCATTGGGATTTATTGAAGGCACGTCAGTTAGAAAGAACACTATAGTTGTGCTGGGCATATACATTCATTGTCAATCACCGTTTTCCTTCAACTAAATCAATTGTATATGACATATTAGAGCTGGATGTTCTACAATTTCTGGACCAAAACAATTCAAAAGACCGTTTATGGTAACAATTGAGCCTTTGTTTTTTTTAAATAACATATTATGTGATCATTTTTGACAGTTGCCCTCATTGTAAGCACCCTTGTGATCTCGCTTAATGACAACTTGTGAGATTAAAACTATAATATAAATACTAAATATGGATCTTCTTTTATAAATAGAAGATAAATATTATTTTCCAGTACCCAGCCTCAGTTTTAGAATCACTACTACTAATCTACAATGCATCACAATTCACAGCAATATGAAATACCATTTAAATTATCCGAAAGGATTTATTTTCCAGTGTATAGCAATAGTTTGTAGTGTTATATTTTACATATGGTATATGACTGTTGCAAAAACATTTGAGTAGGCAGGGTTAGGCCTTTGTGCCACACACTTTAAGAGTATGCGAATTACAAAGTTTCATATTTCTGGTTTTCCAGACACAGATTAAGCGCAGTGTGGAACCTTCCCATAATGGTGCACTGGGATGGAAAAACATTGCCAAGATCTTGTACTAGTTCAGCTCAGATTACAGCTGTCTTGCAAAAATCTCCAGCCTTTTTTAGACCACTGAGAAGAACCAAGTTGTCTGATTTTCTTCACCTCTCTTCATAAAAATCTGAGAAAAGACTGCTTAACAGAGGATTAGCAAAATCTTGTGAGTTTGTCTCCACGTTTCATTGATTCTGAACCCTCTGTCTCTTCTTTGCCTCAGTCCCTTCCAAGTCCTTCATGCAAGAAACCAGGAAATCGCGGCACTTAAGAGCATACTGCTCGGGAAAATCCCGGAAATGACCAACATGGGAACTGGAAACAAAGTCAAAACTGTCCACCGGGACGCCTTTCTGCTTCAGGGTATCCATAAAGAGCTCGATGTCCCTGTGCCTGATCACCTGGTCAGCCCTGGAGTACAGGTAGAAATGAGGCCAGGCGGGCGGCCTCTCCTGCACTGCGTCATAGTGGTTCTTGTGGATGTACTTGGTCACGGGGTACAGCACGACTCGCAGCAGGAAAACAGTCACTGCGAAGAGGGCTAAGAGGACGTACCTTAAAACAGGACTTATTTTGGGCCCCAGGGTGGCCGTCAGCGCGCGCAGGGCCCCGCGGACATTCCCACTACCTGGGGCACTGTCCACCACGGCCCCAATCACACACAGGGAGCTGAACTGTTTGTCACTGTGCAACAACTCTATAATGTAACGGTACAGCATGAAGCCACCATTGCTGAACGTGTGAAAGACAATGGGACTGTTCTCCACCTCATAGTCATACAGGATCTCCAGCAATTTAAGGGCCGTACTGCTCATCTCCTTGTAGCCAAACGACTCGGAGATGAAGACCGTCTTCAAGGGAGCTGTGTAGCGGATGGTGACACATCCCTAAAGGTGAAGGAAACAAAGCAAGACCAAATGAAAAAAGTAGATATGAGTGGACAGGTTTCTATACGCTTCTATAATGCTGCCAGATGGACAAAACAAAGCAGCATGTCTTGATGTCTTGTGAGATTATCTTATTTAGTTTGAACCTGTTCATTGTAGATGGAGCTGTATTTGGAGAGGTGTTTGTCTTTGCAGCCAGCCCAGCCCAGCAGAATCACAACTGGCTCCTTTGTCCCCTGCCAGTGTCTCTCTGAAAACAAACCAGGCGATGAAAAGGCACGTTACCAAAGCTGCCACAGCACGCGGAGCTAAACTAAGCTAGCAGGCTGAGCTAACAGTCCGCAGAATGACATTATATCACGGCTGCTTTGTAAGATAATGTTAGCATGGTGTAACGTTACGCTAAGCTAGCTGAGGTATGAACATACAGTACAATGAAATGATGCTCACCCGACGTTCCCGCATCTGGGAACACGATATTGTAATCTATTTCATCGTCTGCCATTTCTGTATACGAGAGTATCAGCTGTTGTTCTCTAGCGTTAACGTTTGGTTCATCTGGCTGTTGTAAAAAAGGATGATAGGCAACAGTTTAACAACGCCAGCCGGGAACAAATAGCACAGACAGACAGATCGGCGGACTGTCACTACAGCCTCCCTTCCCTACCGGAGCATTTCTTCTTCTTTGTGTTGTTGAACGGCGGACAGCATCAAGCTAATGTTACAATACCGCCCCCCTCTGTACAATAGTATTATGTCGTTCATATTGGTAAAATACTGAATCATCCTCCACAAACTGTTTTTATTTCTTTTAAATTCCTGCTGTTGGTGTGTAACAGACCAATTTTCATTTTGACTTGTCAAAGCAGGAAAAGCCCAAGTGTATGTAATAACATTAAAGGTGGGGTAGGCAGTATTTTTTTTGGCGTCATTAGAAGTTAAATTCTGCTTTACATGTATCCAGAGCTTCTCATTGTTGTATGAATATTTCAAATGGAAAATGTTCTACTCCAGATACACATTTAATGGATCATTAGTTATGTGTTGATGTAAAGTTTGAAAAAAGAGAAACTTTACATATCAAAAACCAAATCACACACAACACAATTCTATTCATATTCACTTTTGTTTTGGTAGAACTGCAGGTATAGTGCAACAAACTAATATACATTTAAATTTTTAATTAGTATACCGTAAAGCAGTATATTAGCAGCATATTCATATTCTGAATACTGAACGTATTAATATACAGCATACCTAATGTGATTTCAAAGGTAAATGGAGAGATTTAGAGAGAAAAACTGAAACTGCTGTCACTGTGTAGATGAGGTGTACACAGTTATTAAAGACAATAATTAGGGCTACAAACTAAAACGGGTTTTTACTTTTGACTATATATTTTTAATAGTTGATTGTTCTATCTGTGTAGAACAGCTCATAAAAAAGCACAAACGGTCAATTAACCACTAGATCCCGGTGTGTCCCAAGATTTAGATAAATAATAAATGAAGGTACCCGCCGTGCGTAAAACTGGACACTGTAGCTGCAGCACACATAGTCCTGCTGCTGATGCAACAGGTAGGCTATTACCTGCACATTCATTGTAGGGCTACATTCTGCAAACAGTTGTGATTGACAGTATTGATAACAATCAGTCAGTTTTGTTTCTGTTGCGAATATGGAGAGGTCTGGAGTGTGCGCCTTTTTTGCCAAAAAGTCACGAAAATATCGTTTTCTGAGCAGATGGAAAAGCAAATAAACATAACATGGAGGACGCGTTTGCCTCTGCAATTTCTATGTATGCTGAATTTATAACAAACGCGTGTTTATCATTATATAGACGCATGCAGGTGCTGCAGTCTATAGGGGCAATGTAAGATCATACACATCACTAATCACACAGAAGTCCAATAATTAATATCATCCATTTACTGTAAACCATCTCTCTCACACGTCTCAGATTTGTTCAGTGATTCAATAAGTGAAGAATTCATGACTTCATGAATGAAGTGCAGTTAAACAGTACAATACTCAGAGATATATTCAGAGATACTTGTACTTTAATCGAAACTTCCTTATTTCCATTTCATTCTCCACTATGTCTATGTGAAAGCTATAATCACTTGTTACTTCGCACATTGAGATTTTGCACACAAGACATTTGATCACATTACAAAATATGATGCCTTGCTGCATTCAACTACCCAAAGTTTATGTAAGAGAAGCCATTTAATATTTACCAAAGGTTGCTTGTTAATGCATCAGTAGTAATAATCCAATAATATATGATAATATATCACTCACAGGGGCCATCCTGCTGCATTTGTACTTTTACATAAGAAAGGGCTTTAATGCAAGACTTTAACTTGTGCAGTATTTTTAAATTGTGGCTTTGCTATATTTGCTGAAGTAACAGATCTGAATAATTCTACCACCGTCATTACTGTCACTAAGTCTGATTATTGGGCTAATATCTCAGTAATTTATGCTGTTTATTGTAAATCTGGGAGTGTTGGAGACGGTGACATCTTAGAGACACGCAGTTCACACGAGGCTGACGAGGTGCATTAGGCGCGTCTGTATTTTTATGCATGGACGGTGCAAGTCTCTGTTTGACTGACTTGCTGTTTGCAGTCTCTGCTGCTGTGTGTAAACAGTCCTCTGCTTATCTTTTTATACGTAATCTATTTTTGCAATAAACATAATGTTAGAAAAACGCATACAATATAAAGATTATACTTGAGAAAAACAAATAATTTAGTGGTCTAGGTTTTGAAACCAGCTGGAGACATTTCATCAAAAAGGAAATAAAGGAATTTACATTTTGTACTTAGAAAAGGGGTTTTATGTCAGATTCCTAATTTAAACCATGGGGTGACACAGTGTTTAATGTTTATATCCAAAATGTGTTGGAGAAGTTTTCCTCTCCAGATCACCACCCCGAGGAAGCTTTTTTACTTTTTCAATAGCAATAGGCTATACCTTAGGTTGCTGATGGCATGCCTCACAGGTGGACCAAAACATGTGTATCACATACAGTATGTCCTTTATGGGTTACAGTCCTTTCTTTAGAACATCATTTTATTCTAGCATGAAGGCAGCATCCCATGGCTCTCATCCTGTCATGTGTTCATAATAACAGTAGCAGAACTGTACAATATTTGATGTCACTTTTAAAGGTGGTAGTAGCACCTGGTGGTGGTTGGTGGCTTCTCTACAAGGTGCTTGTGGTGCACCTAGTGCAGAACAGTATTCACATTTAGTGTAGGTATATGAGAATATACATGGTAAAAAATTATTAATTTGCCTAATTTCTGCCTGAAAAGTGCAAAATGTAACTTTGTTTTTGTACTTATTTCCCCCTCAGATGGCTTCTTTTGGCCTTTGAACAACGGCATTGTACTCCATGCTGCTCCTTATGCTTTTCCTTTCACTTTCCCTCAAGCTGTTCCTTATGCTGCTCCTTTTGCTCCTCCTCACGCTTATCCGTATGCTGATCCTTTAGCTCCTCCTCATGCTGATCCTTTAGCTCCCCCTTATGCTGATCCTTTTTATTTTCCTCATGCTGCTGCTCGTGCTGACCATCATGCTGCTCCTTATGCTTTTCCTTTCGCTTTCCCTCATGCTGTTCCTTATGCTGCTCCTTTTGGTTTTCCTTTTGCTCCTCCTCATGCTTATCTGTATGCTGATCCTCATGCTGCTCCTCCTCATGCTGAGCTTCATGCTGATTCTGATTCTCATTCTGGTCCTGATACTGATTCTGATGCTGATCCTGATCCTGATGCTCCTCCTCATGCTTTTCCTTTAGCTCCCCCTTATGCTGATCCTTTTTATATTCCTCATGCTGCTCCTTATGCTCCTCCTAATGATGATCTTGATGCTGATTCTGATGCTGATTCTGATGCTGATCCTGATCTTGATCCTAATGCTCCTCCTCATGCTTTTCCTTTAGCTCCCCCTTACGCTGATCCTTTTTATATTCCTCATGCTGCTGCTCGTGCTGACCCTCATGCTGCTCCTTATGCTTTTCCTTTCGCTTTCCCTCATGCTGTTCCTTATGCTGCTCCTTTTGGTTTTCCTTATGCTCCTCCTCATGCTTATCCGTATGCTGCTCCTCCTCATGCTGATCCTAATGCTGATCTTCATACTGATTCTGATTCTCATTCTGGTCCTGATACTGATTCTGATGCTGATCCTGATCCTGATGCTCCTCCTCATGCTTTTCCTTTAGCTCCCCCTTATGCTGATCCTTTTTATATTCCTCATGCTGCTCCTCATGCTCCTCCTAATGATGATCTTGATACTGATTCTGATCCTGATTCTGATGCTAAGTCTGATGCTGAGTCTGATGCTGATCCTGATGCTCCTCCTCATGCTCCTCTTCACGTCCCCTTTGCTGATCTTTTTGCTTCACTTCATGCTGACCCTCATGTTGATCCTCATGCTGATCCTCATGTTGATCCTCATGCTGATCCTTTTGCTTTTGTTTATGCTGCTGCTCATGTTTTCGCTTACGCTTTCCCTAATGCTGATCCTGATGGTGGAATCGGTCATGCTGGTGTGGCTGAAGAGGATGGGATTGAGATCCCTGCACTTGAGGTATTTGGTCTTGGTGATGCAGGGCCACTCTCCTCAGGAGAAGGCAATCTTGGATTCCTCAGCAGTGATAGCTCTCTGGAAGAAGACCTTCAATCTCCTTCAACTTCTGGCCTCCGCTCCTCCACAAGAAGGAGCAGGGAAGAGAGCAACGAGGAGCAGGCTCCAGCTAAGAGGCCAAGGTGGTCTGATGAGAGCGACTCAGACTAACTCCATGATGCTCTACATGGCTGATAATCCTCCTGGAATCATCAGAGCCGTGACCCTTTTTGTCACTGATGACTGGCCTCTGCATCTGGCAGGACCAGTGATTCCAGAGATAGCCTTTGCGACTGGCAGGGCTGAAGACACCCCAAGTAGCGTCTTGCACTGGGGCCTATTTGCACCATCTCCACAGTTTTGCACAGGGGTTGGATTGACCTTTCTTTCATCCGGAGGGCTCGTCTTTGCATCTGGCAGGACCAGTGATTCCAGAGATAGCCTTTTTGCCTGGCAGGGCTGAAGACACCCCGTGCATGTAGCCTTTGCATCTGGCAGGGCAGGTACCTTCCTCTTGGTTGTGTGTTCAAGTGAACAGCCCTGCGTCTAGCATGCGGTAGGGCAGTGAACACAATGTTCCTAGTCCCCGCACTAGTGACTCCTACAGGTTGGTCTGGAGTCTGCACAGTCCAGGGTGGAACAGGGGGTGGCTGACTTGAACCTTCCACATGTCATGTCCTCCCAGTGACACTCATTGATGGCAGATAAAAAGGAATGGCTGGCAACACCATGTGTCACAGAAGTAGCACATGACTGTCAGCAGTCCTCCCCCAGGTCAACACTAGAGTTAGCAGTGACTGGACTGCACTGCACAGGGAGAGAGAAGAAAATGGAGGGAAAGCTACCAAAACAAGAAGAAAATAAATGTCTTTCTTCAGCGGTAGGCAGAAATCAGTACCATGCTGACCTGCTCTCCACGAGCAGTTTGGAGTTTAGTGGCATTTATGCAAATAGAAGAACCTGGAGATCAACCCACCAACCCTTGATTTAACAGAGGACCTCCTGAACTACGGACATTCACTTCATATGGACGAAAAAAGTGAGTACAAAAGAATCTGACAAGTGAAAGGGGTGACTTAGAATAGGTTACAGAAAAAGTAATGTATGTGAGGTGTAAACCTGTTTATTCATATATCCTCCATAATAATTAAAAGATGACTTGTCTTACTAACCATTTTACTGTTCATCTGACTCCATCACCTGAGCTGCTGCTGTTCACTGTGGACAAAAAAGGAAAGTATGTAAGCTTCTGACTTGTAACAATAGTGACTCAGAATAGGCTGTGATGCAAAGAGAGAGTGTAAAGTAGCTACATACTGTATGGTACACCTGATAATCATATAATATCACTTATTTAGTAATTCAAAGATTATTTGCCTGTCTTACTAACCATTATATCTTGTTCTCTACCTGAGCTGCTGCTGTTCACTGTGGACAAAAAAGGTGAGTATGAGCTTCTGACTTGTAAAGTGACCAAGAACATGCTTTAATATAAATAAGAGAAAGTAATGTATGTTTACTCTTTCTAACCATTTCTTGTTTTACTTTAGAGCTGCTGCTGTTCACTGTTCAAGGAGTTTCTGACTTAGACAGAAAATGACCTACAATGTGTTTAACAAAGAATGTATGATTGTGTTAACCAGCTACTTTTTGTATGCTATGTCTGTTTCTGCACATATCATCGCTTATTCAACAATTAACAGATTTTTTTTGTCTTCCAAACCATTATTTATCTTTTTCTATTCTACCACCTGAGTTGCTGCTGTTTGCAGTAAAAGGTGAGCAATACATCCAGGGTTTCCTGTGACAACAAAGAAGAAATGCTTATTCTTGACCCAATCAGAAGGACGACTGACCACAGGACAAGCTGGAGAACAGACAGTGGTATGGTCATAATTAATAACTTAAATAGAAGTTTCTTGCAAGTCTTGCCACTTATTTAATCATTCAAAGATGATTTATCTTACTCACTTTGTTATACTTTGTTATTTTGAATTACATCATTGTAATTATACAATTTTTCCTTCCTGCAGTGCATCCTGGGTGTCCTTGACAAAGAAGAAATGCTAGCTTACTCCCGACCAGGTCAGAGGGATGGCTGACCACAAGACAAGATGGACAACAGTGGTCACATGTGGTTCCGCAATAATAATAATAAGCAAGCTGCATATTCAAGGATCAGTTTGACATCTTGGGATATTCGCTTATTTGCTTTCTTGCATTAGATGACAAAATTGATACCACTCTCATGTCTGTACATTAAATATGTAGCTACAGCCAGCAGCCATTTAGCCTAGCTTAGCATGAAGATTGGAAAATGGGGAAACAGCTAGCCTAGCTCTGTCCAAAGGTAACAAAATCCATCACCTCTGAACTTCACTAACACATTATATGTCGTTCGTTTAATCTGTAAAAAAAACAACTAACTAACTAAACTAACCGGCTTCTACAGCACAGACATGAGCGTGGTATCTTCTCATCTCATCTAACTGTCGGCAAGAATGCAAATTAGCATAGTTCCCGAAATGTTGAACTATTCCTTTAAGATTACAAAAGTAGCAATAGTGACATAAAGCGGTGACAAGCTAAAATGAACATGCTAATTATAATTCTTACAGCTACCTTCTTTAATAATGTTCCATTGCATCAATAGTGTCAAAGAGGCATACAAATGTTTTCTAGACTCAAATAACCTCTATCTGTGACACTTCATAGTCCTTTATTATAAGTGAAGATTGGGAGACACTAACAGCAGACCAAGAGAAGCATCCATATTCATGACTTGCTTTTGATATCACAGGGCAGGACTCTTCCTGGGTCTTTGGTATTTCTGGAGCCACTGAGAGTGGATGTCAACCAAAACACACAAAGTCAGCATCACACAACCAATTTGATGCGAGGATGCACCACAGCAGTCCACTGAACACAGTGAACCACCTTCAGCACTCGACTTCCTACACTTCCAGACTGCTTTGATGTTGAATTCAATAAAATAAAATGAAATATTCAGACATGTAAAATGATCCTGTGCTCTGTGAGAGCATTTATCCTCAGTGATGCTGGGTTAGCATGAAGCTTCTTCAATAGTAAATCAGTTGAAGGTTACATTAAATGTGTAGCAGCTGAACTGCATATCCAACAGTTGTGAGGAACCATGGCGATCTGGGAGGAAGATCACATCGGGCAGGTTAGAATCTCTTCAGAATGGAGCTAACTGAGAGCTTTATTGTCAACAACAGATGTCTGTCAAAGCAGATATATTAAGTAGTCAATCAAGGGTTACAGGAATTTTATTAACATGATTTATAATACTTTTATTTGTAGGGCTTATACTGCTACTATGTTTGATATGTAGATCAGAGTTTTCATACACAGGACCCTTACTCACAGGGTAATATTGTGCATGCAATCTTTCAAGTAATTTAGCATCACAAACAAGAATAATGCCTCATCCATCACACACACACACACACACAATAAAGCTAAAAGTTGATAGACTTTAGCATTAACTCAAAGCACCAGTGTGCCTAAACAGTCCCAAATGGCAACTAGCATGGCTGTAGACTCTAGTCTTGTTATATACAGCACCATGGTTACTGATACTGTATGAGTGGGAGCTAGTGTATAACTATATTTACATTTTTTACTGTAACCTAACATACAAAGCGATTCTACAGCATTATTTGCAGTTAGTACCGTACCTTGGACTGTTCATTCACACTGTGTGCTGGGTTTGTGTTATATATTTATTTGTACTGGTTATATAAAGTGGTTCTAGTTCTGGAAAGTTTGATCTATATCATTCTTCCAGATAAACCCAGAAGATGAAAGAAAGACAAAATAATCATTGTTAAAGAGCATTTGTTTATTTTCCCACAGGTAACTTCAGAAACAGAAATTGATACAAAATCTGTGGGATAAATGCATATCAATCATTATATCACGGCTGTTTCCAGAGAAACCTTAGAAATACTTGCCAACTAAATTAAAACAGGTGCCTCTGCATTGCAATTTATTGCTGGTTTTACAATTGCAAGTCACTAATGCCATTTTTTTTGTGGCAGTTTGATTAGTAGAACAAAAATCCACAGAAGCTGCTAAATATATAAGAACAATATGGGGGCATAAGAAACAGACCCAAATGGATGAAAAGAATGTGATATTGTATCTCCCTAGATTGTCTACACTGTCAGACTGAACGTATTTTGAACATAAACTCACCAATACCCCTGATTTTTATACCCCATTCTTAAAAAGTCAACAGAAATCACCCAAAAAGCCGTGCTGGCGGCTCTTTGAGGATGTAATGGCCAATACCCACCACAAACAAGACTAAGAGTCTACAGCCACACTAGGGGCTCTGTGAGTCAGCATGTTGACAATGCTAATTTAGCATGTTCACCATCTTAGGTTAGCATGCTAATATTTGCTAATTAGCACTAAACATAAAGTACAGCTGAGGCTGATGGGAATGTGATTAGTTATGCAGGTATTTGATCATGAACCAAAGTATTGGATAAATTGAAATTTTGACCTGATGATGGCGCTAGAGGGAAAGTAAGGGGCGCACCAAAGTTTTTCAAAATCATTCTGAGGGGGACATGGACATCTCTACCAAATTTCATGCCTATCTATCCAATAGTTGTCAAGATATTTCATTAAGAACCAAAAAGCCATGGTACCTGGTGGTAATAGAGGAAAAGTCAGGGGATCACTGAAGTCAATAGGATTCATCCTCCGGGGACCATGTATGTCTGTATAAAATTCCCCACCAAATAGTTGTTGAAATATTTCAGTCTGGACCAAAATGGTGGACTGACATTGCTATCCGTTGAGCAACACTGCTAGCATGGCTAAAAAATAAAATAAAATTGTGAACCTGCACATGTATACACTGTAATTGCCCTGCTGTGTGTAAGTGTGCGTACTACATTCTCCCTTCCCACACCATCTCCATCTTCTGCACATGGGCCTTGGACGATTTGGAGAAGGTGCTTTTAACTACGTTGAGAGGAGCTGCCTTGCCGCTGAGGTAGACTTTATTGAGACAGGTAGGAAGCCATGTCTGCTCCTCCTCCTTCTGGTGCTCCTTCACCTCTACAGCTCCCGCTCCATCCTTCTTGATGAGGGTACATGAGTAGGCAAAGATGTATCCCGTCATGAAGGCATCAAACCCCGCCCGGTGTGTCCCTGTGTCAGCCTTCTTCTTCTTATCGTCAGTCTTAGATGGTTGGTCACTAAACTTTTCTCTCCCTCCCTCTTCTTCTTCTGTTCTGCTTTCTACACCATCGTTTGTGTTGGTTTTTGTGTTTTTGTCATCATCAGTTGTGGTGGTTGTTGCAGAGTTTCTGAAGTCTTTACTGTCTTCACACACTCCGTTCCCCTCGCTGTCCATAATCTCTCCTTCGTTCTGTTGGGTGTTTCCATCTCTGTCCATTAGAGGCCCACCTTCTGGGCATGGCTCGGCCCCTCCCTGGTCATCTGGTGTTTCTTCGGGATGCACCTCCATGTGGGGTATTTTGTTCTCGGGGGCACCGTCAAAGATGCAAGAGCCCTCCGCTGCCTCGCCTCCACCTCTCTTCCTGTTTCTCTGTCTCTTCCTCTTTTTTCTCTTGTCCCCCATGCCTTTCTCGTCCTGGAGGATGATCAGGTCAGTGTCATGGGATAAAGGACACTGGCTGCCATTCGGACACCAGCCAAACGCCTGTCAGACAAACGCATACAAACAGAAATACAGGGTGGTTAATAAAAATATTTACACACAAATACATACCTTCTAAGTGGCTTGTCTGTTCTAATAGATACGGAAAAAGACACAGGAAGGAAAAAGGGAGTGTACCTTTAGTTTAGGCACTGAATGCTTATTTCAAGTACTTCACTTGTTTAATTTCACTTCAGCTTGAGAATTTTAGTAAAAACAGAGATTCCTGTAGGTTCAAAAGTAAAAAGAAAGAAAAGAAAATAAGGTTGAAACTCACAGAGAAGCGCTGGCAGATGTCAGTCTGTCCCTCAGGAGACGCCACAACTGGACACACTCTGTAGTCCACGTAGCTGGACATGTGACCGGCATACTGACAGAACTCTACATGAACATGAAGTCTGCTCCCTCCAGAGATCACACTGCGACTGTTATCCAGCTTACTGGAAGGAGGAGGGAACGGAGAAGGACTTGGACATTATTTTTGATACAAGCACAATAATGCACTCTGAGGTGTCCTGATACAGAAAATAATGGACACAACGGAGGAAACACCATTCTGCTCTGCTCTTCACTTCAGCCACATCCGTTATTTTCTTACATTGTGACATCTTGTGCATTAGGGTTTACACACGGGGAAATCTAATGCACATACACACAAACAATTCATTCACATACATAAAAACAACTCAAAAATAAAAAATATGATCATGTAAGAAAAAAGAAGGCAGTGGCCAATCTGTAGCTGACCAACAATATCCAACACCATGAAGACATATGATTTCAAAAAGGCATTATGCCAAAATAGGGCTGTGCATATGACAACATATATCGAAAAGCTTCTATCGTTTCATATTATGCTTATTGTTAATTGCGCTGTGTCGCAAATCACACTCTTTACCGCAGTATTTTTCGCTTTGAGTTCTTTCACACGACACGGCTGCTGGCAGGAAATTTGCATGAAGGCAACACAAACAAACATGGAGGAGAGTGAACGTGACAGGAGAAGGACTCCGCCCAGCCAAGACAAAACAAGGAGCTCGCACCTAAAAGAGGGGCTAATTCTGTCGCATAGACGTGGTTTGGGTATAAAAGATCTGACACGAACCAAAAAACCGTCCTTTGCTAATTATGCCACAGACCGGTCCCCACAACAGACCTTCTTTTACCACCTACGCAAGAATCATGTCAAACAGTACGGAGCCACAAAGGTGCTCAAACAAACCCCAGACTCAGACAAGAGAGGCTTTTGTCTGCAGCACAAAGGTGAAAATAAAATGAGAAAAATGATCAAACATGAGTAAGTACCTTTTAGTATATAATTCAAAATGTAATAAGAAATAGGCCTTTCCTTGTGGTCATTTTAAATAAACAATTTATTCATTGAATTTACAGAAAATGTGCTATATTGCGATATGCATCATTATCTGCACATGAAATGACCTATATCGGGATATGAGATTTTGGTCATATCACACAGCCCTATGTCAAAATATGCAAAAAGTACAAGTGCATTTATCAGTCTGTACACCTATACATAAAACCCAACTTCCTTCTATTGGTTTTACATACAGGCAATCTAAAACACATTCCTGATTGCATTAGATTAAAGCAGTCAGAGGACGTGTGTGGGGTCATTGATAATCGTATACACTTTATTGGTGGCTTGTCCCGTATCAAGCTGTGCATGGGATCTGTCTTTTAAATGACTTTAGAGCTGAGGGTAACGTCACTTTCCAACCAGTCCTTCTCCTTTTAAAAGCAAATAAATTAAAAGGTTTAAATAGTTTAACTAAAAGAGTAACAAAATGTCAATATTGTTCCATCTACTCCAAAGGAGTTTAGTTTATGTAGACAGTCCAGACGCTGCTGAGTCTTTTTTAAACAAAATTTCACAATCATTAAACACTATTTGCAGGTCAATTTCCATTTCAACACTTAGGCTATGAATGACTGTCTGTGTGTTTCTACAGTGTGTGTATATATATATGTGTGTGTGTGTGTGTGTGTTTGTGTCTATACTGTACCAGTGTTTCCCCTATATGCACCTAGGCTGAAATATGACCACTGACCACTTTTTTTTTTTACGTGGAGAAGAGAGGAAAGGAGCGGAGGTGGAGAGGAGAGGGCTCCATCTTATCTCTTTAGAAACTAACGTTATATTATTTTACGCTTCATATCCAGGTCAATTCACACACCTGTGAGTAGGGTAAAGTATATAACCGAGAAATTTGTGCTTTCCTGATAATGTCAGCACAATGATTAACCAATAAGCACCGGGTAGATGTCAACAATGAAGCAAGCAATGCTGATCACAGATTCAGGATTATCATTCGCAGAAGAGAAAACAGTCCTGCAACTTCACGTGAGCATCGCACAGTAACGTTACAGCAAACGCAATCATTTGATAGGAATACGCAAAGAAACACGTCTGTGAAATTAACAAAATTTGGAAGATCCATCTTGATACAAAGATAGTAGCTATTCCACATCACCGATTGTTTTCTTCTTCCTGGAGGCGGGCCTTACTATGCACGACAACCACCGCAATGCGCTAAAGCTGTCAATCTCAAAGACAACTGACAGACTCCCGCAGAAAGATTAAACTTTTTCTCACCTGCACAAAAAAAAAAAACTAAAACATTATTGCTTTACAACAGTTGGTTCCCCTCCGCTGCTACAACTCCATCCTAAGGGAAACACTGTGTACTATAAACCAACACTCACCATTTCTTATAGGCGTACTCCAGATAGGAGGCAGTTAACCGGAGCTCAAATTCAGTGACATATTTGGTGTCATAGATTCCAGCAGGAAACATCTCAGACAAGTCAGCTGTGAAGGTGGTCAAGCGCTCGGGCAAATGAGCATAAAAACTCTGGTAGAAAAAAAAAAGACAAAATCAATTGAACTTAAAAAACACAGGCATTAACAAGTGGTGTTTTTTTAACACTAGACCATTTAATTAAAATATAACCGGCAGGTTCAAACACAGAACCTTCTTGTGACAGTGCTAACAACTGCACCGCTATACCGCCTTAACAATTAACATAACTTGGTGGTACCTGGTAAAGGAAGGCCATGTCGATGAGGCCGTTGTGGAGCACCAGGGGTTTCCTTGCACGCAGCAGTTCAGTGAATAAGGCCCGGATGTGGACACCCCGGTCATCTGATCCTCCCTGATAAAGAAGGTAGAGAGAGAAAAGACAGCTAGAAATCAAATACTAACATCTGAGGAAGGTCAAGTATCCTTTGCAGTGGCCTGTTGGTCTTGTAGCATAACTTTCCTATGGTGTTCAGTTCTGTCTGATTGTGTCTTGTCCTATATAGTATGCGGCCTGTACCATTAGATGGCCATTAGTCCAGCCATGATGTGTGCATCTTGGGATGCATGAAGCAGAGACATACCAATGCCAACTAGAAAATTGCATTTCCTACAGAAAATGCGTGTGAATGCTGAAAGCTGAAATAAATTTGCAAAACACTGCTGAAAATGCAGAAATCTGAAATGAATTTGCCTGAAAAATCACAAGGCTTAAATGTACTGCACTACACTTCTCAAAAACCTGGAAGCTGAAATGTAAAACTGGTAGAATTGGGAGTTGGAAAAGTCAAATAGAAGCATAAATGTCCTTAAAGAGCATAACATTTTTACATTTAAATTGTGTCTGTAGCTGAAAGTATGCATGAAAAACATACAGAAGAAGAATAAATTGCAAAGCGTTGCTGAAAAAAAAAAGTGAAATTAAATGCCAGAATTGGAAGCCAAACTGCATTAGCTGAAGTACATGGCTAGAAAAGCTGGAAGCCTTTTCTATGGTCACCCGATAAGCTCTTGTTAGCATCTGGGGCTTTTATTTTAAAAATCCACCCTTGTCTGTGGCCACCTGGTAAGCTCCTGTTACCATCTGGGGGCTTTTATTTTGAAAATCCAGCATTGTCTGTGGCTACCCAGTAAGCTCCTGTAAGCATTTGAGGGAAAAACACCCACAAAAAACAAAAACCCCACCCCCTCGATGTTAGCGGATGGAACGTGGGCCAAACTAAAAAAAAATCAAAGTACACGTCAAATAAATTTTTTTCCAAAGATGGTTTCTGTCATTTTAGGTAGTTCTTATCATGCTAATGTTTGTTCAAGTGTTCATTTTCCTGACAAGTTTGGTTTTAATTAGCAGGGTTCGTACAGCTCAGAATAAAATTCAAGCACTTTTCAAGCACAAGGTACCTAAACCAACAATGTCCTGACGATCGAAGCGTTTATCATCACATCTAAATTGTTACTGTAAATGCCAGGAGACAACAAACATGACGATGGGATCGTTTCATTTCAAATATTAAACAATTTTTGGTTTATATGAGTGATTGTGTAGATGATGAAACACCAGATTATGCTGAAAGTCAAGCATTTTTCAAGGACTATATTCGAATTCAAGCATATTCCTAACCTTGAAAACATAACGGTTAAAATTATGCATTTTCCAAACATTCAAGACTTTGTACAAACCCTGAATTAGTTATTTGATGCTATAAAAAGGGGAGAAGTGACATCATGATTGACAACTGTGATTTGATTGTGGTGTGCTCACGATTGAGTCCGGCGGGTGTATGGGCGGGACCTTGATACCTGTAGACTCTGGCTCTAAATGACGTCACCAGTGCAAGATGGCAGCTCCCGTATCAAGGATATTTTGGCTTCATTTTTGTACAGTGGGAGGAAGTGGAGACGCGTCCTCCATCTTCATATACAATTATACAGTCTATGCTGAAGACCAAAAGTTTGAAAATGAAAAAAACCTGTGGCCATGGAGTTCGAAAGAAGCGAGTTTACCAAACCTCTGTAGCCTGCTCCTGTCCGAAGAATGTGTGGAATAAAAAAAGATGAAATATATATATATATCGATTTTGATCTTTTTTTTTTTAAAAACCTGTCCAAATGCCATAATCATCTACTGTATGTAGTAATGGAACTAACGCAACATGGTGTAGTGGTGAGACCAGTGAGCTGCCATGTGGGAGACCAGGGTATGATTCTTATCTAACTTTTCACATTATGAGGTATTAGATCACCTGTTACAAGATACAAGTCGTACTGGTGACCCGGGACGAGCTGGATCAAACAAAGTTGTAGAAAAGGACAGAGCATAACAGAGGGGTACAGGCAGGTACAACCGAGAACACAGTGGGTTCAGGACCAGGCTCAGAACTACACAGTACGACACAGAACAGCATGTCAGTCTCATCACCTTATTATTGCCCTTGCAGTAAGGGATTCCATGGGCGTACTGTTTGTTAAAGTCAAATCCATGCTGCACCAGGAACTGGACTGACTGGGGCTCTATGATGTACTCCTCTGAACACAGCAGGGTGAGGTTATATACCTGGACCAGGTATGTGTCTGCAGCCTAGAGAAGGGGGGAAGGGGGATAAAAGAAGGAGGAGGTCAAGGACATAACACATGTCCTATTAAACAAGTCTGCAGTGGCATATTCTTTCAACTGACATGCATAAGATACATTAAATGTGATGACATCTAATAAATATGAATTCGAGAAGGCATCATTATATTGTACCTTGTAGTTCAGTTTTTTGTAACAGGCAATTCCCAGGGAGAGGATGGAGCGAGAGCGTGCTGCATGGCATATGGCTTTATATCGGTCCTCTATAGACCTGAAACATGACAGCGAGGGTCAGGGCAAACTTACCACACATTCTGCACACACGGATTCTTGCACAACAACCTGTTGATAGCATTTCAGGGGAGAGTGTGTGTTGGGAAGAAGTGCAGAGAAGAACACTAATGTTTTTTACTCACTCAGCCAGCAAGGATTTCCTGTTTCCGAGACCACTCAGTTCCTGAAACAACACAGGGACCACTTACTGCTTTACTTTTTAATGGGTGAAATCATGTGACAATAACAAAGAGTGACATATTGAAACACACCAAACGGACAACCATACAGACAGTAAGACACACCAGTTACAATGATGCATGTGATGACACTATGTTGAGAGGCTAAAAGCAGAGGTTAGATCTGCTTAATTAGGGTATTTTGTTTAAGTCATGTATGTGTGTGCGTGTATGTATGTGTGTGGGACGACGCTGAAGTTGGCTTCCGATTCGACAGTTAAGGGGAAAGTTAAGGGAAGCTTAATTTACACTGCGGAAGCTGCTGATCCTCCCGTTTTATGCACCTCTTACTGTTGTTAAAGTGACATTTTAGGTAAACGCTTAATCGACTTAACGCTGTCTGGAACCCATTTTCAAATTTGTGAAAACTTTATTGTATTTGTGAAAATATAAAAAACTAAAATCTAGACCACATTGAACCAGGTCCAGATCCAAAACCACGATACCTAGACTTGTCAAATCTGGACCAGATTATCTCAGAGAGGCTAAAGATTCTTTAAAACGCTGTTTCAGATTTGTGAAACCTTTATTGGATTTGTGAAAATGCAAGAAACGGACATTTCACTGCTTTTTCCACACGTAGACCATATTTAACCAGGTCCAGATTCAAAACCACACTGCTAACAGATTAAATACGAGGGAAAAACTACGGCTAATTCCACGTACATAAGAGTGTATTTAAATCTGGTGCACGCTAGTCGGACGGACGGACTCAGACTCACTCTCTCACTCACACACACACACACACACACACACCTGCACTTACCGTGTCCAGTGCAACGAAGGAAGACGATTTAATGGCCACTACCATAGCAGGCCAAAGCTCTTTGAAATTATCATTCTGGACATCAATTACTGGCACTACCAGTGAAGATGCCATGTTTGTCTCAACTTAATTGTGTAGAAAGCAAACGACTCTTACTCGCGCCAGAAACGTTTGCTGCTGTAACTACCTTGCGAAGGTTTTCGTTATCAGCTGCCATATGCGGAGCCCTTGCGTGTTATTTACTTGTTATATTATCTTCATACATTCGGTATATATTTTAACAGTTGTGAATTTATTTGCACTTATTCGGCTCGTCAGCTAACAGCGCCTCCACCGTAAACATCTCAACTTGCTTCTCGGGGTCCTGTGACAAAAAACCCATAGTAGTTGGACTATTACCTGAACGCAAATAAAAAGTGTTTGCCGCTAAATGTAACCACACCATTTTTATTAATGAATGTACATTTTATTATGGTAAATATTGTACTTTATATTTTAAATGTCCTTCTCTGTTTGACTTTTTGTTTTTCAATGAAAATTTCAAGCAGGCGTTTACGATAGACCCATATAAACATTACGTCACTATACTTAACGATAGAGGCGAGGTGCGCCATTTTGGCTCAAACAAAGTCAGAAACATTTTATCTTTGATATGGTATTTTACATTGTATCCATGAAATACGATGTAAAAGTCTGCAGAACAGCACTCCGGTTTCCAGGAGTTAACATTTCATGAAAATTTAACTTTTTCTTGTTTTTACACCGCGTAACTTAAGTAGTAGCTTAAAGTAATGACTAAAATGCCCAGCTGAGCTTCCTTCGCCAGCCAAGCTATCTTGACGTTTGCTAAATTTAGCTTTGCTGCTTGTTTTAACTGCTGCAATGGGTGGCTGCTCCGCTCCAAACTGCTCAAATTCAACCAGTATAGGCAAACAGCTGTTTAGGTTCCCCAAAGACCCCGTCCGTAAGAAGAAATGGGTGGTGAACTGCCGACGTGATTTCGAACCAACTCCCCACTCCAGACTCTGTCAGGTAAGTTTACACAGAGGCTGGCAGAGTTTGTGTGTGTGACCTAACACTAGCTTGTTAAAACACTCATACAGAGACGATGCATCAGTCCAAAAGAAGAAGACCCCAAATTAAACTGGATAGGACAAGGCACCAAAAATTACGAGTTTTTTTATTTTATTTATTTATTTATTTATTGGTAAATTATCTTCTGGGTTCAGTTGATTGTCACTATGCTTGGCTATGTTAATCAACTTTGCTCTTACTGTATGCATGTTCTTGTGTTGGATAAATGTATGCATATTCCTGTCTTGTTTCTCCAAGGACCATTTTGAGCAGAGCCAGTTTGAGGAGATAGCAAGGTCTCCAGCTGGGGGAAAGAAGCTGAAGCCCAATGCCATCCCCACTCTGTTCAGTATTGGAGACCCTCCTTACCCTGCAGTCAGTACTCCATACATCTTGCTGCCCATGAAACCTGAACCAGGTAACTGAACGTGCTACGAAATTTCTTTTTGAATATTTTGTATTATACTAGACGTGGTAGGTGGGGATACCTGTAGTTCAAACACAGAAACTGAGGTCCAGTAAGGTAGTTCCTGTAACCTGAAAAAGCTATTTCCAGTCAGCCAGGCACTGTTGGGGTAGACCCTGCGGTACTGATTGTTGTTGTCTGGTCAAACTCAAGCTACAAGGTGTATACAGCATTCGGTCAACTCTGGTTGTCACTAGTGTCAATATTTGGACTAGGGATGAAGAATGTATTTTAATTTGATCAGTGTTTAAACTGGAATCAGAATCAGAATCCAGTTTATTGGCAAGTAGGTTTCACATACAAGGAATCTGCCTTGGTATATTATTGCATAACAATAAACATAGTAAGAGAGACAAAATAAGTACAGTAAGTCAAGAAGCATAAATAGAAAATTGACAATAAGATATGACAAATTATTATAAAAATAATAGAAAATGTGTACAATATGACTGTTATTTCAAAATGAAAGAGCTGTACAGTTATGTGTTGGGATATGCAAAGTACTTACCAGGGAATGTGCAAAATTTCACAGTATGAAGTTTAAAGAATATTTGCGCAAGACAGTAGATAGAAACAACACGTATGCAGCTGACTTCCCTATTTGTCCAACTAAAACGTGATTATGAGAGAGTGGCAGGCGCTTTCATATTGAAATTCAATGATTCTGTGTAATGTGAAAGACTTGCTGCTCATAGTGCCGCAGTCAGAGAGTTAACACCAAACTCTGCAGCTCTGTGGAGGTTTTAAGCCACTTTTAACTCATAATTGTTTTACAGTTGTCTCAGCCCATCTCATCAACACCTTGTAGGCATCCATGTCCTCCAGAAAAGTTCTGATAACATCTCTTGTCTCTGAAAACCTGACATGCTCAGCATCAAACGGCACACAAACGGAGCTAAAAGGAGATTGAATTTGTCAGGAGATCAGACACATGACTCTGAATAAATGCTTATGTTGTTCCATGTCTGCTGGATATGTAAGGAGGCAACATATATTTAGCAATAACATCTTTATAAGATGTTGTGGTTGTGTATCTTTATTCTGGTGGGTTTATTGTCCCCTAGCGGACAAACAAATCAATTAAAGCAGCTATATTTGGGAATTGTTTCATTGTGGATAATAATGAGAAAAAGCTGCATCTATATAATAGCTTGCTATGTGTCCTCCCTAAAGTAAAATGTTTGGCATATTGCTCATGCCACTTGTGTGTTCATAGGCTATACTCACAGCCTAATAAACCAGAAACACATTGCACTTTACAGGACAGGTAAGGCATATTTGTGCAATTGATACAGTGGTTTTGGTGTTGCATCGGCTCCTAATTTGCAACATATGCGATGCCTGGAAGCTAATGTTGTGTGATATGTGAAATGCACCATATTCCAGCCAGGAAATAGGATGCTAGCTCATTCCCAAGCCTTAATATTTTTCTGATTGAGTTCACTTTGTATGTAGATACACTAACCCTGACAAACAAAAAAAGTGATCACACACGGTTATATATTAAAGAATTATTCTCTGTGGCCCCGATTAAGCTACATCAACTTTTATTTATGGTATTGTTTATTTATGATGTTTAAATACTTTATTTTTTAATTTAATTTAACATTTCACTTGATTGATTGAGAAGGTTAATTCCATGTCCACAAGCTGAATGTCTGTATGTTCATAATGTTCAATTTTAAAAAATACGATGCTAGTAGGACCTTGTTTTGTGCCTGTAGTGGAGAAGGAGCTGAATTTCGGGGACCATGGCTATGCCAGACGTACCCCTCTGGCCGGCCTGGAGGAGGAGGATGCAGAGGGGACTGCCGAGGACCAGCAGCCCTGCACACAGTGTCAGCTCCTCAAGAAACAGCTGGAGCAGGAGATGCAGCACACTGCAAGGCTACAGAAGGAGGTAGGATGGCTGCAGGTGTCTCTTTTGACAAATTACTCTCTGCTTTCTTGTTTTTGTTTTTCCCTCTTCAAAAGTTTAAATTGGGTCAGATGTGAGTAAAGGAAAACAATTTTTATGATAATTCTACTGTTACTTACATCCCTGGTTATCTGATTTTTAGCTCTAATAATATATTGGCTCCATTAGTTTTGATGTGGGCAGCTGCCATTTTAAGATACACACACTGAGAAAGGAAATCAGTGAGGGAATCATGAGTGTGAACATTCAATAAATTGCCCTAATAAACCGTCTTCTTCTCAGGCGGAGGAGATGAAGAAGCGTCTGTACCGGCTCGACCGCATTGAGAAGGGTCTCCAGAACTTTCTGTACGAGGACCAGATCCGCGCCCTGTCCCTCACCAAACGCTCCCGACGTGCCGTCTGGTCTCCAGAGACCATCCTGAAGGCCCGGAAGATCCGCTGTGCAGTCGGCACAAAAGGCTACGAGTGCCTGAGAGAGCTGGGATACCCCTTGCCTTCCTACAGGACTCTGTGTAACCGCCTGGAGACTAAGATAATGGTGACGACTGATATGAGCTGTGAGGAGCTGGCCGAGCTGGGCCTGGGGCTCATGGCCACCTGTGACAGTCCCACAGAAGGTGTTGGGGACAATGACGAGGAGGAACTGATTGGTGTTTTGTCCTGATGGTGGCAGTTTGCATGACTCTCTGCCTCTAACCAAGGGAAGAATGTGCAGGATTTGCTGTGTTAAACGTCTGCAGATGTTGACTTCAAGTAACAGGATGGGCATATTATGCTTCTCATCTCACCTGTGAAAGACTTAAGCATCAATATAAATGTATGCTTCGCTTGACAGAGATTGTGAGGTGACTCATTTGAATTGTCACCTGGTTGTGCTTGTGATCTGCACCACTAAGACACGGCTTCGCAGCTAGATGCTGGGGCTTGCAGCTAGCCTAGGTTTGTGCTTACATACAGTGCTACAGTACAATGTGCTGCAACATGTGAGGAGATGTACGATGTAGTCTGTGACAAAGTAGAGCACCATGGAGAGTGTGGCATTGTGTGGAAAGTGCAGACATTGTTTGCACAAAGCCTGTTGAATTTGCTGCTCATGTTTACAGCCGTGTTCCACTGACGGTGTTTGCATGCACAATAAAACCCTGGTAGTATTCAGGATACTCATATGTGCTGAGGGCAGTTAAGCTCATATCCTGGGTTAGATAGCTTGAGTATTCCGATATTATGAGGGCTACTGTGGCATGCAAATATGTCACACTATAGACTGTTTCCTGTACATTATGCAAGCTTTATTTTTTGTTAAAATTCAACCAGAATATTTATCACTTGATGGTGTGTGTGTAAAGCAGTAGCACACAACTGGGATAAAAGTGAGTGTCTAGGAAGAGGTTTGCGTTTAAACCATGGATGTTTAATAAAACCTGGATAAGGCGCCGCTCAGCTCAGACTTGCTTCCAATTTTGCCCAGTGGCCACTCGCGGTGTTGCATCGAATTGTTCCCCTGTGGCCCAAAAAGCATTTTCCCCCTGGGCCTCCAATGGAAAAGAGACGTCTATAAAACTGTTGGCAGAACACCTCGAACTGCAGACACGGTCAATTATGACTCTTTCTATGAATTTTTGATGCATGGAGGTTTTATATTTGTAAAACTTTCCTTGTACAGAGAAAAGCGATCACACAATCATCACAATGTAAAGTCTATGGGTGGGAACTTGTGGGCGGGGCCAGCAGAAGAAACACTACTGTGCATATTCAGTGGGCCGCATACCCCGGAAGTAAACCCGGAAGCTAGAAGGCGAGCAATTGTTATTGGACTGAATAGGTGCCATCTTTGGGTCCAGTATCCAGTTCTGTGTGTGTGTGTGTGTGTGTGTGTATGTAAAACAGTTCTTATAATCCATCCATGGTTTAAACATAATCAGTGGGGTCTCAAACAATGCTGTTTGAATTAACCTCCTCTATTAGAAATCATTCAAATGCTGTCAACAAAATTAGGGTTGATTTCCTTAATTCATGTAGCCTTTTTTGTTCACATTTGCAAAACTGAAACATTTGCTGTTTTTTCAGAAGGTTCCAAAATCTTCTGTAGGTAACAAATAATGGAATCTATTAGGGAGCACACCCTTAGAGCTGTGTAAGTAAACCCTGCATTGGTAAATAACTACCGGTAGTGTAAATTCTACACTAGATAGTTTGTAAATTCAATTTTGTTGGATATTTGACTCTTTGCTCTGTCTTGAAGTGTTCACATTTGCAGTGCAGTTATCACGAAAGGGTATCAAAAAAAAAAGAAGCTCAGGCTAGTCACAGTAGGTCACATGACATTCAGTATCCAAAACACTGAAAATAAAGTGTCTGTAAAAAGAATGACCTGTATTTTTCATTGTGTGTGTGAGAGAGAGAGAGAGACACACATTTCACTACATCTATTCAGTTCAATTCAGTTTTATTTATATAGCGCCAAATCATAACAAAGTTATCTCAGGGCACTTTTTCATATAGAGCAGGTCTAGACCGACTCTTCATGTTTACAGAGACCCAACAATTCCCACCAAGAGCAGCACTAGGCAACAGTGGCAAGGAAAAACTCCCTTTTACATCTAAAGGCATAGTGCATGTAGGTCTGTGCTGCATATCCGGCAGCTCACAGTAACAAACAGCATTGTTGCCATCACTATGCTGGTTAGATTAGAATTTAAAGCTCATGACTCCACTAGTGAAAAAAAACCACAAGTCTCCTTAAATACCACTCTACTTACTAAATACTCACACTGGCTTATCTGGTGATGTGTTCAAGGTATATTTACCCTGCATTAAAACAAAGAATAACATTTTACTTTGGCCCCGGTTAGACTTTGATCTCCCACTCACATGGGAGATTAGATATTTGTTTTGCAGTTGGTTTGTTACCTAAACTGAACTGCAGTATGATGACAACATTTAGGTGGAAATATTGAGACAAGTGACAATTGTTGCATACAGGTTTGTGAGGACTGACCAATGCATTTAAGTACTTAAAGATGCTTTACAGTACATGTATACAGTACAGTTTACATCTGTTTCTTTGACAAAAAATACAACTCTTTGCAGTAAGTCTGTGACTTTGACCTTCTCGTGCTGATTGTCTTTGATTTTGGCCTCTTACAAAAGTGGAACCATGGTTTTGTTTGTCAGATGGGGTGGCATTCACCTCTACACAGTCAAAAGCTTGAGTCACACATAGTAAATATTGCTCAATAATGAGATCAATATCACATACAAGAAGTTATGTTGATGGTAAAAAAAACAACAACGAAGAGTCCACAGTCACCCTTGCAGCTCTGCAGGGACTGCAGTGGTTTGAGCTAAATGCTGATGTCAGCATGCTAACACGCTCACAATGACAATGCTAACATGCTGATGTTGAGCTAATAATGTTTGCCATGTTCACCATCTTAGTTTAGTGTGTTAGCATGCTATCATTTTCTAATTAGCAGTGAACACAAAGTACAGCTGAGGGTGATGGTAATGTCATTAGTTTTGTAGGTATTTCTCATAAACCAAATATTATTGGGGCCAATTAAGAATTGGACCTGATGATGGTGCTATAGGAAAAGTCAGGTGATCATCAAAGTCATAAGGCTTCATCCTTTGGGCATCATGGACATCTGTACCAAATTTCACAGCAATCCATCCAATAGTTGTTGTGATATTTCAGTTTGGACCAAAGTGGTGGACCAACTGAACGAGAGACTGACAAACCAACCCTAGAGCCAGCTACTAGCATAGCTAAAAACATGACAAGCTAAATCGATAATTGCAGTATACAGTATGTACACCCTGGTGGAAACACTGCTGCTCTGCAGCCTTTGTTTAAGAAGTGATCTATCATATTGAAGAGAAGTTCCACTGATTCCTTTATAAAAGCTGACATTACGAAATTCATGTTGAGTATTAACTGAGTAAAGAACCAGGATTAACAGTGACTCAAATGAAAAATCCAACTGATTCTGATTCTAAATTGAGTTTAAACACTCGGTATAAATGAAGTGAACCCCCCAAACAATGAAGTTGATATGCTACTAACCAACAGGGATATGAGAGACATATACAAGAGGGGAAACAGACATTTTACATGTGTCTATTTCACACTACACACAATTTCCAAGCAGAATTTGAGTATGTACAGTTAGCACTGATTACATTGAAAAAGTGACTAAATTAAAAACACTCAAAAGAGTCAGTATGCATACATAAAATGGTTAATTTTTTAAATATGCTGTTCATGGACACTAATTTCCCACAATGCAATGTGCAATCTAAATGGAGGAGCTGGGATGGCCCGGTCGCCTGGGGGTTTAAGGCGCCTACCATGAATCGTGACACCCTGCTTAGAGTCCGACTGGGGACCTGTGTTGTGCATCTCTTTCTCCCCTTATACAGCCATCTGTCTACTGTTGACTCTACATAGTAAAGGCATACATAGCACAAACAATACTTTTCAAATGAATGGGAGGAGCTGCGCATAGCTCCACAGAAATTAAAATTTATTGCAGGTGGTGGTGAGATAACAAAAGAACAACTGGCACTGGCATTTCAATCTTCCAGTTTGATTTATTGTTGGAACAATACGCAAAAGTATGCAGATTTAGTCATATACCAACTTCAGAAAACTCATGACAAGAAGTATATACTGTTAGTATGTGACACAGCGATTACTACTAACACCAACAATGGCTCTGTTACATTTCAGTGCCCCCGTAAGCCATGACAGAGTCAGAATGCACAATACCTGGGCCTGGGAATTGGTAGAAGTGAATGGAATGCAGCCATCATAATGTTATTAGTTTCACTTGTGCTTTTCCTCCTCTTATGTCAAAATTCAAGCCGTGAAAAAGGCCTGTTGGTATTGAACATAACATGACTGATCTTTGTGGCTCTATTTGCACTGGTGATTTAGATACTTTCAAATTAAAGTCCTTCGACACCAAGGGTTTTACCATATTTTGTCTGCAACTTGTATATATTTATACCACTACTCCAGTATCTGAATATGATGTGTTTAAGCTTACACACTAAGTACGTGTTAGTGTACAGATAGTGGTTCTCTCTCTCTCTCTCTCTCTCTCTCTCTGTCTGTTTGATTTGGGGGAAGTGCTTAGTCAACCCCACAGGCTTTAAAAACAAAAGTGGTTTACTGTCTGTTTATGTGGGTCACAGGACAGAGAGAGGACACAGGTAAGAGTTTCTTTTTTGGGCTCAGACTTGTTTTTATCTTAATAACTATCACTCTTTTATTTTGAAAAATAAATTATGAAATAGGCTAACCAATTGTATTTGAGTTTTTTCATCTTTTCAAAATAATACGATTTTGCATTAGAGGGGTAGTTTACTTTTACTTTTTAGTTTCAAAATAATGAATTTTAAGGTAGGTTTGTTAATGCTCTTTTAGACACTTAATGTTATCTGAATATAGCAGTATATAGTAGTAGTATAGTAGGTAGCAACTGCATGTGGGACACAAAAATGTCAGTCCATCATGTTGGTAAAACTGGAGCTGTGAGGTTGTTTTCCAGACACTGACAAACTGATTGAGATCAAATTTGCAATTTAATTTAAAACTTTAGGGAATTTTTAAAGCACCTACCAAAAAAAAATTCATTTATCTGTTTCTAGATGTCACTGAGGCTGTAAACATCTCTGTCCCAGCCTCCCTTTGTCTATCTGCCTGCCAGCCTGTCTGACCATTTGCCCCTGACATTCTTCTCTCTGTTGGCATGCAGTATACCCCATAATAAGCCCTTTTTGCAGATTATCTCCACATGTGATGTGAGAGAATGAGGGTTTACTCTTTTAATTATTTGGGGATCAGACTGACTGGCCATTTGATTCAGGTCAGGGGAAACCTGCCAAAGAGTGAATCTGCTTTCAGCCCCTGACTGCCTACACGTGCTGCCCTGCACTGTAGTCTACAGACTGCATTTATGTCTTCATGAGTGCGATTATATACAGTGTAGAGGCTATGGCACAAGTTTTGTGAAGTTCTAAGGTTGATGATGACTCAACCTTACTGACTTCTTGATGTTTCTTTCTTTAATCCCTGTTTCAGAGTTTAGTTTAATGATATGCATGTCTCAAAATGTGGTTATGGGTTACTGATGTTAAAAAGGCTACACGTAGCACCTGTGTGACAATGTACAAAGTGCCTTTTGGCCAAAGTAACATGGATTATTGCTCGTCTCTCTCGTCAGTTAGATTCAGTTCAGCCAGCCAGTGAGGGACAATGCGCTCTTTCTCGTCGCTGTGGCTGTACGCGGCCCTGCCAGGTCTGCTGTGGGCCTCCCATGTCAGTATTTTGGTGGAGGGGGACAGTGACCCCTCCAGGATCTGCAAACCCGCCCCCCACTGGACGATAAAGGGACGTGCACCCATGGAAGAGCTGCTGGGAAATGTGGTTGTGGTGGCGCTACTGAAGGCCAGCTGACAGTTCTGTCTCACTCAGGCCTCCAAGTAAGAAAACAGATTTCATGAAACAATATAGTAGTTTAATAGGCAAATATCAGTGAAATAATGCTATTTATTTAATTTTCTTTTAAGGTTCATAAATCACAGCAGACATGTTAACATGTCACAATAGGAAAGGCACAGCTGTAAATAATAAAATGAATGATTCCATTTAGCTGTTTCAGTTTAAGGGTCCTGGTATTGTTCATGCTGGCTCACTGTCACACTGTCATGGCTTACTGGGACACTTGAATAAAACAGAGCCATTATTAATGTTATTAGTAGCACCTGTGCTTTACCTACTTTAACAAGTGAAAAGATCAAAACAATCAATGTTAAGGTTTATTACATGCTATATATGTTCATTTGAATGGGTTTGTTTTTAATGAGTTTCATTTTGGTGTGTTTTTTTTATTAATCAAATTCATTTTAGTAAAAAAGCAAAACATAATTGGTGGGCTGGATGAAAGTTCCTTTAAGCAACTTCTTGTGCATTGATTTCAATTCAGAGATGGTGTCTCTAGTGTCCGGATTAGCAGTGAGGTGAGATTATTCTCAGCTTTCTCTCGTTCTTTGTCTGTGCCTCTGTAGAATTGGAGGCCTGCGTGACAAGCTGAACCGCAGCAACCTGACAGAGGTGTCTTTTATGATAGTAAATGACCGTGAGGCTCATTCCAGAGCCATGTACTGGGAGCTGAAGAGAAGAGCGCCCCCTGGTGTCCCTGTGTACCAGCAGGCTCCCCTTCAAAACGACGTGTGGGAGGCTTTGGACGGTGACAAAGATGACTTCCTGGTCTATGATAAGTAAGAAGGGTTTGATCTACAACCCCTTCAAAACATGTAGATCAAATTTTTATTTTTTTTTTTGTGTCGAAAACCCTGCAGGATTCAGCTCTGTGATGAGAATGAACATAAAATGCATAAAATATTAGTACTAGTCCCAGCACCCTTGGCATGTAAATTTTTAGGGTCTCATGTCATAATTTTGACTTTGCTCCATGTTAATAATACACATTTTCAACACCAGTTTCTAGATTATAAAATAAGATTAAAAGCACAAGTGATGAAGGTAGGTGAGCCATTGGCATTGTTAGAAAGTAGCATGCTAACGTTAGTTACTGTTACCAAGGTTACGGTAGCTGGCTAGCTAGCTAGCTGTTGGTCAGCTAACATTACCCAAGCAAACATAGCTACTAATTTCTCACGCTGATGTTACGAACTTAACATTGATGTGAGAAATTAGTAGCCTCTGACTGACGTGGTTCTTGGTACTAGACCAGCAAAGTGTTTGTGCCGCTCTGGAACCAGTTTTCCTGGCCGAGAGCCGGTTCTTTGGCTGTCGAAACACCAGCCCTCGAACTGCCTTGGTGGAAAAGGGGTATTTGTGACCACATTAGTTCTGTCACACACAGAAGGAGATACAAAAAAGAATGTGCTTTGAAAATGAATGGTATTTCAAATGAATCTTAGAGATAGAAACCATAACTATATAATTTGATTTTGCATCTTATTGTGAAAATAGGGAAGGAGCCAATAAAATTGCAGTGATTCCCATCTACACTTTGATTATCTCTGTCTCCTTTCTCTCCAGGTGTGGCCTGCTCACCTTCCATATAGTGCTGCCTTACAGTTTCCTGTATCAGCCCTACGTAGAGGCTGCAATCAGAGCCACTTATTATAAAAACATCTGCAATTGCACTGTGAGTAATCACAAAACACACACACACACACACACAAATGCTTGCACACAAACAAGGGGTTGTGAATAGTAACACACATTCATTCACAAGTGATTTTCAGTGTTAAGTATGAATAACTCACTGAAAAAAAACACTACCTGCCCATCACCAAATAGCCAACAGACAAAGTTTGTAAAGTGTGTAAATAGGCAATTGCAATAGCAACTTGACAAAATAATAATATGTTGATGTGTTTAGCTTGTTCTGCTGCCCCAGTGGTCAAAAATATGCAATGAATGCAGCTTTAAACTACAAAAACAGAATCTAATTTTAACATGTATATTATCTTTCCCAGGCTAATTCTACTTTTCTAAGTGGCACCATGAAGAACAAGACAACAGGGTTTAATGTCAACCAAACAACTACAATACCCACAATCCAACTGGACACTGATTATCCAGAAGAGGGAGACACAGCTCCTTGGGCGGCTCATCATCCTCATCATTATCATCATCATCATCATCATCCTCATCATCATTCTCACCACCATCATCATACCACTCACCAAAATCAGTCCCAACATCAGCATGATACACGTCAGAATAAAACTCGTCATCCTCTCAGTCATCACCACAACCACCACCACCACCATCCTCAGCATCATCACCCCCATCACCATCATCATCATCAGCAGCAGCAGCCTGGCAACCACAGTCACCATGGTGGGATGGAAGTGGATAATTAGGATGACAGTTAAATTACTGGTGTTTTTCTTGCTTCTTTCTTCTTTAGGTAGTTGTTGCTTTGTATTTTACTTTTGGTGTAATATTTTTACTTTGATGGCAGAGCATACAGGTAAACAGCGGTTCACTGAGCAGTTGAATCTGTTTAACCAGTAATCAGATTGCGGTTTCTCTGCTAGCATGTCCACACCTCACTCCCCTGTGTGGATAAAGCTGTTGGTCCTACTCTGTCCTCTCCCATTAATGAAGTCTATGGTGTAAAACCTGCCTGCAGGAGGCTGTAGATGGATGTGTGCTGAGAGACTGGATGGACTGATGGTTATTGTCACCCAGACAGAGTCAGAAGATGTTGTACACCGCTGCTGAGCAGACCTCAGTCAGATTACTGTCCAAACAAGTTCCTTTCTGCTTCGGTCAGTCCCTTCTCATGTAGGATCTGGAAGTGATATGTTGTGCTACTACTTTACTATGTACTTAACAAGTGCTGTCCTTTATTAATTTGAATGTCTACAAGCATTTTGGGAAGTCATATAATAAATTAGATTAGTATACTAATCCAATTAAAGCATTAGATATTATAAGTCACACCGGCAAACATGCATTGCTCCATCTAATCAATTTTGCATATTTGCTGTAGATTTGAAACTTTGTGACTTTACTTCCGATTAATTACCTGAATGTTGAATGGACCTTTAAGTTGTTGTTTTCCATTAAAAAAAACATTTTGAAAGTGTTTGTTTCTATGTGTCTCTAAAAGCATTAATATAGGTAGTAACTCTTTCTGTGACTTGTGTAGGACCTGCGCAGTTCATGTAATTGGAAATAGGAGGTGATTTTGTCCTCTTTCACGTAAAAGAGAGTAATCCCTTTTCACAATAGAGAGACATTAAAGCAATAATTCAACATTTTGCAAATAGGCTTATTATTATACAGGGGGTTAAGTGCTGGAACTATTTTCTGACTGGGAGCAGTAACTTCCTGAAGTCTCTGCTGTTTGCCTGGCAACCTCATGGTGGTGGCAAGGACCTATCACAACTTATATTCATTTTCAAAGCATCTCCATAGAGCTCATTCTACACCATCAACGAACACTGTCTCAGTTCAACCCATTTAGCAGAGAGGGGTATCGAACAATTTAGTTGAAACTGATGATCTCTGATGTTTTGGAGATGTCCAGTGATGCCGTAGATGTAGCATCAGAGTCAAGAAAACATGCTGATCTTGGTGGCTGTGCAGCCTCTTTTGTGGCACAGATGTATGCGTTGTCAAATGTGACTTCAACAGATGTGACAAGAAGTGTAAAGTGTACAAAGGAGTTTCTTGAGAGAACTGTAGACAGTTCGCAACAGTCAGCGGCTTCTTTGTTGAGTAGTTTGGATGTACCACATGACAGTGAGGCTGTGCAAGTATTAATGAAGGAGTTTGAAAGTGCTAAACACATATTTGAAGACATGGACACACAATATAAAATGAATAAGTACTTCACTGAGAAGTTCTCCCTTGTTAAACCACAAGACGTTTTCCTGGGTCACAGGTCTAATACTGCAAGAAAGGATGGTCAAATGAAACAGGTTTTGGCAGCAGATACATGTGAGTACACATCGTTCATTGAAACTTTAAAGTTTCTATTCCAACATGACGAAATGCAGGACGTAATGTGTGATTACTGTGACGGCTCTCAGTTCTCCTCACACCTGTTGTCTAAAATGTACCCTGTTGCTCTTCAAATACAACTTTACTTTGATGACCTTGAAACAACAAATCCTTTGGGTTCCAAGACAAAAATACATAAGCTAGGAGCTGTGTATTTTACCTTGAAGAACTTGCCACCAGAGTGCAATTCCTCACTTGCAAATATTCACCTGTGTCTTCTGTTCAACTCACTTGACAGAGAGGTAATTGACAAGATTTTGCAACCACTTCTGAATGACTTCTGATGATGAAAATTATGGTCTAACAGTGGAGTTAAAAGGTCAAAGCCATCAACTGTATGGTACAGTTTGCCTGTTAACAGCAGATAATTTGGCGATGCATTCACATTGTGGATACCTTTTCTGCAAACAAATTCTGTCCGTTTTGCATGATCGACAAAACACATGCACAGTTTATATATGATGAAGATGAAGTTGAGTTGCGCACCAAAGACAATTATCAGCACCATGTCAGCCTAAATGAACCAAGCAAAATGGGTGTGAAAGAGGACTCCTGTTTGAATAAGCATACATAAGGTATTTCCATGTAACAGAGAACATGAAGTATTCATATCATGCATGATATACTTGAAGGTGTAGCCCCTTTTGAGGTAAAATTAATGCTGCACCATTTCATTTATGAGGAGAAACTGATGACTTTGGAACAGCTGAATGACCAGATTTCAGTTTTCAGTATGGATATGGGAATGTGAAAAACAAGCCAATTGTCATAATGAACTTGAGGTCCAGTGAGAGTGCAGTAAAACAGACAGCGTCTCAAATGTGCTGCCTTTTACTGGTCTTGCCCATTTTATTATTATTATTTTATCTTGTAGACAGAAAAAGTCAACATTGGTGTTTATTCATTTTACTGAGGGAAATATGCAGCATCATCTTTGTGGGCTTACTGTATTCCTAAAAAAAGCTGATAATAGAGCACCATACTCTTTTCAGACTGCTTTATGACACAAATCTAATTCCAAAACATAATGTTATGATACATTACCCCAGGATGATGGTTTTGTTTACACTGTAAAGGAAGGTGAAGGAGAAGAAGTAACTGTCCTGTTGTGTGCAGAGCTTTCATCTGCAAACACTAGATGGCAGCACTGTCATATGCTAATCATATATAGGAAACTCATCACCCTGTCTCCCACATTAGGCTGCCATTCATCAAGAGGATTATTAGTTATTATCCATTATCAAGAGATATGTTTGGATTAGTGAACATAATCCTTGCATTATAATCCAGATTACCTTTAGGTGGTTTAATCAAATTTGCAGTGGAGTGTTCTTTAGACCTTTGTGTCATTTAGGAACATGTGAAATACAGAAAGCTACAAAAAGTCGGTTGTTTTAAAATAATACTTTCCCCTGCTTATACCAACTGCAGAATAGACTTTTTACATCTCATTACAAATAGTTGCAATTTGTTCTGTAATGTATTTTCATTAAGTATCACTTCTTCTAGAATACTTTTTTTTTTTGCACTTACTTACTGGCCCTGATGAAGGTTGAAAGATCGAAGTCATTTTTCACACTAAGAAAAAAACAATACAACTTTATTGTAGTGTTAATACATCTTTGACTACACCTTTGCAGAATACAGCATTCAGTCATAGAACATTAGAAATACACATAATGTATCGCTATGTAAATTCACTATAAAAATAATATAAAAAGGAGCAAGCAAAAATAATTAAAGTAAAATTTGAAGTAAAATAAAATAACAATAAAACTACAGTTTCATGGTTAAAATTGCACTGGGAATGAAAGACCTGTTGTAAATACTCTGTCTTCTCAGGGTCATCTTAAAATGCCTCTGTGAATACATTTCCCGTTTTTGGCCTTCAAAGAGTGTAGTGCCTTTCCTTTATTGTATCAGCCATTGTTTTGAGTTGACCCTCTTCCAAATATTGTTTTGAACATGGTGTTTTGGATCAGTTTTGTAGTTACTAGCTAATGAAAGTTTCTCCTGCTCACGTGTCTCCATCTCAGGGTTATCGGGCTCTCACTGTGTGGCGGACAGACAATTGGCCGCTGGCGTACTCTCCTGTGCCAATCAACTGGATCTTTTTGTGCTACCTGGTCATTATATGGGTGGGACCATAGCTGATGGTGAAAAGGCAGCCAGTCAACCTTAAACCTGTCCTGATAGTTTACAACTTTGCCATGGCCTGCCTGTCTGCATACATGTTCTATGAGGTACTACTGTACTGTATGTGGGAACTTTGTTAAGGGATGTACACAGACGGGAAGCTGGATGCTGTAGCAGCTGAAAAGAGGTTAGTATAGGATAACATAGGGCAAGGCAAGGGTAGGGTTTTCTACTGTTTGCATGTCTGCAACCTCCAAACATTTGTTGACATGCAGAATGATAGGAACAACTGGATCATCCAAGCTGGTATGGAAGTCTGAGAAGCTGTAAGATATGGAGCAAAAACAGGTGCAAAAAGATGTCAAATCTCCAGAGTTCAAATGTTGACATTTTTCATTAAAGCTGCCATAATCAATTTTTTAAAAAAAACAATTAATCAAATGACTACGTGTAATGTGAAAGGGGTTGTCATACTGATGAACCCACTGAGAATAAGCACCCGACTTTGCAGTTTATCTAAGCTCTACAGATCTTTTTGACAGCTCCCCAAAAGTGAAGCCAAAATGTCTTGATTGCCCCCTGGTGGCTGGCTGCAGTATAGGTCATAAACCCCGCCCCATCCATGTTAGCGTTAACATGGGTCAAATTGAAAAGTCAAAATACAAGTCAAATACATTTTTTCCAAAGATGGTTTCTGTAATTTTAGGTAGTTTTTATCACGGTGATATGTTCAAGTGTTCATTTTTCTGAAAAGTTTGGTTTTAATTTGTTATTTGAAGCTATTAAAAGGGGGTGAGACATCATGATTGACAATTGCGAGTGTGCTCACGATTAGTTCGGGCAGGTGTATTGACGGGAACTCGATACCGCACATGATGGCAGCTCCCGTATCTGAGATATTTGGCTTCATTTTTGTACAGCAGGAGGAAGTAGAGACGCGTCGTCCATCTTTATATACAGTCTATGGGTCAGACAAATGTGGGAATCCACAGTATTTATGTGTGCTGTCCATTGCGGGAGTCATCAGTGTAACAGGAAGTGATTTCACTCATTCACTGCCAATTTGTGTGTGATGAAAATGGGATGAAAGGTCCCTGTGCTGACTGAGAGAAAGCAGAAATGAAAAGCAGCTTTTGTCTTGTCCAGTTCACAGCCTCTCCCTGGTTGGCCAGATACAGTCTGCTGTGCCAGCCAGTCGACTACAGCGACAGCCCACCGGCCATGAGGGTAAATCTTTTTACTACATTGTACTTTATGTGACAATTTCTAGATAAGGCTCCACTCTGGAATTTGTTTTATGTGTCCATACACACGTGTTGGTGGTCTAGACCTTGATGACCAAAATATTCTGTAAAAGTACCTCACAAAATGTCTGTGTATCTTAAAATTCCAGTTTAAAAATAGCTTGTTCTCCTTGAAACAATGTGAAACAAATGATCCACGGAAGAAATTACACTCTAGAAACCAATTTATAAAATGTTAACTAATGAATTTTGAGAGCAGACTAAAAACATATTTTTCACCCTGTTGGACAGATGGCCAGAGTGTGCTGGTGGTTCCTCTTCTTCAAAGTTATAGAGCTCAGTGACACTGTGAGTATGAAAGGAGTGAAAAGAAGTTATTTTGATTTTTAAGAGTTCCATTTCTTATTTAAAACTCACAAAGTATTTCCAGCACCTCCCAAATAAAGTGACAGATCTTCTGCTTACCTGCGCATGTATTTCTGTACCTGCAGTGCTTCCATATATACATAACACACACGGCTGCGAGATCTTACTGTATGCCTGCCTTTGTGTTTGTGTGGTTCAGATATTTTTCATCCTGAGGAAGAAGAACAGTCAGCTGACCTTCCTCCACGTCTACCATCACGCCAGCATGATCTTCAGCTGGTGGGCTGGGCTTAAATACGTAGCTGGTGGCCAGCGTGAGTATACGCCAACCCACCAGCAAAGTATCACAAGAAATACCAACAAATTGTGCAAATGATGTGTACTTACAGGAGAACACACACTGACACATATGCTCAAGCACATAATATGTGATACTCATCCTGTGTATCTGTCCATAGCGTTCCTGATTGGCCTGGTCAACTCCCTGGTCCATGTAGTGATGTATGTGTACTACAGCCTGGCAGCTTTGGGGCCGAGCATGTCCAAATACCTATGGTGGAAACGCTACCTCACCTCCCTGCAGATGGCCAGCCTTTGGCCGTGTGTGTGTGTTTTATTTTTATTCTATCACTTATCACATTCCGATCTCTATAAATGAACCACTCTTCTATGTTAATCTGGGTAATTTCGGTGATCATTTCTCTTATATGTTTCAGCATAATTCACTCTGATCTGTACTTGGTCTGCAACAATGTTTAGGTAGGTGGTACGTGTCAAAGTAAAATCCACATGAATGGCAGGACCCAAGGT
>LKNJ01002779.1:0-54908 GCA_002120245.1 Maccullochella peelii | reverse complement strand
GGAGGAGGAGGAGGTGGAGCAGGAGGAGGAGGAGGAGGAGGTGGAGGAGCAGGAGGAGGAGGAGACAGAGAAGGTGTGGAGGGTTAGTGAAGTGAGACACTTTCATTTAATATGAAAGAATTCATCACTTTTGTAGATGTGAATGTTTATTAAAGCTGTGATGAGAGTCTGGAAAGTCAACAATTACTGCAACCAAGATATTGATATCAGATTAATATTGATCACCAGGGATCAGAAACATTCACATCACGAGTAAAATATCCTGAAGAGTCTTTTATTCACTGGGCTCCATCTGGTGGACGCTTTATATCATCACATGAACTGGTTTCCCATCATCACAAAGCTGAACCTGGTCTGCAGACTACAGGTGGATCTGAACCTGGTCTGCAGACTACAGGTGGATCTGAACGTGGTCTGCAGATACAGGTGGATCTGAACGTGGTCTGCAGATACAGGTGGATCTGAACGTGGTCTGCAGACTACAGGTGTCACAGCGCCCCCTGCTGCTGCCGCCTGTGAATGTGTTTGTTCTGTGTAACATTTTGTTTACCGCGCTGTCTGCTAATAGAGAGCACAAACTCCTTCAGCCACGCTCTACTGCTTTGCGTTGGCACATGCGCAGTCTCGAGCACAACCACTCAGCCAATCCTGTGCGAGCAACAGCACAGTGAGATTTGCATCAGCCGCATATAAATGAAGCGGTCCGTCGCCGGTGAATCATCCGTCTCTGATTCCTCTAAACGAAGTAAACATGCCGGAAACCGTGAAAGCGCCCAAGAAGGGCTCCAAAAAAACCGTGTCCAAGGCTACGAAGAGCGGGAAGAAAAGGAGGAGGACCAGGAAGGAGAGCTATGCCATCTACGTGTATAAGGTGCTGAAGCAGGTCCACCCCGACACCGGCATCTCCTCCAAGGCCATGGGCATCATGAACTCCTTTGTGAGCGACATCTTCGAGCGCATCGCCGGTGAGTCCTCCCGCCTGGCTCACTACAACAAGCGTTCCACCATCACCTCCAGGGAGATCCAGACCGCCGTCCGCCTGCTGCTGCCCGGGGAGCTGGCCAAGCACGCCGTGTCTGAGGGCACCAAGGCCGTGACCAAGTACACCAGCTCCAAGTGAACCCGCTGTTCATCCCAACAACACAAAGGCTCTTTTAAGAGCCACCCACCACTTCAACTAAGAACTATATTCCAACTGATGACTTTCTTTCTTCTGTGTAATTATTTAGGATGTTTGTCAATGAAATACTGACAAATCCTTTATGTTTATACCTGTTAAGTGGGATTTTGGTGGCGGTGTTTTACCGTTTTGGGTAAAAGTAAGGAAACCCTGTTCACACCGGTAGCAACAGCAAAGACCAAAAAACAAAAAATGGTTAAAAGTATAATGCTGCGAGGTCGTACTATAAACTGCTTCTGTAATAGTTGGCTTGAGCTATGTTGTCTTAACATGGTTGGGTCTGTATCAGAAAGACCAAAGAATATTTCTTTTCATGACTTTTGTCAGTTACTAACCAATCGATGATTGTCTCTGCACTAGTATTGTTCACACAATATTGATACACTAAGTACTGTGTATTTCATTTACTGTTCATTTGTTTTATATATGATCTCTTGGGGCATGTCAGTTTTGATTTTAATTATTTCAGAATTCAGTTTTTCAATAAAATATCTGAAACATTATTTTGACTGTTGTACTTTGTTATATGCATTAAGTGTGCTATAGAAATAAAGTTTAGTTCAATTCAGCTTTTAAAAGTTGTAGCATTAATGTCTAACCTTTAAATCATTAGGTTTTATCGTATGTCTAAGACATTGTTTCCACATGATTTGTCCAAAAATCTGTTGTTTACTATGTTTTCTATTATGTAAACATGCTGTAACAAAATATTCTGAACCAAATACAGGACATTTTGTTTGGGCTTCTGGTTAAGAGAAAGTAAATATACTCATTTACATATTAATTTATGAAGAGATTCAATCCAAGGTGCAAATAAAAACACACTAAATGTGGCTACTGGTTCACTGGACAAATGTAAATTTTTTGAATTTTCTCTTAACACTTAAAATCCATAACCACAAAACCAACGGCTGGATTTTTATGAAATCGGCTGTGGATATTGATCATCCCCCGAAGCTGAATCCTAATTAAACCACTGATTTTTCCCTCTAGAGCCACGATTTCTGAGCAAATCTGTGTGTAACCCAGACCTCAAGCTGTCAACTCCGTATAGAAGCTAACAAATATCTGGATTGACCGGGAATTCACAATAGAAAAAAAAAGTTACATCCTATCTTTTCCTAAACACTTTTCCTTGACCTCGATGAAAAATGTCATGAGGTCAAGAAAAGATGTGAAGGAGAATTCATGAGGACTTAGGAAAAGAACCGCGGTGCTAAGAGAGTCAGACTGCACTTGCACTAGGCTACGTAATTATGCGACGGCTGCTGCAAGGAATTGCGGGACGGCATTATCTCCTTTCCTTTGGTAAAGGAGGGGCTAGTGTTATTTGACTGTAACTATGGTCCATCTAAGGACTCGTGGTGACCCCTGACTGTACTCGCTTTTTGCTCCCATGTCGATTTTTATGCATTTCAACACAGTAGTACTATGAGCCAGGCTGTGCTGATATTGGCTCAGTATCTGCAGTCCCGGGAGTATGAACCCTAAGGATTTTGGTGATCCAACCACCCTTAAGACCAAAAACCTCAATTTTAATAACTTAACTCAGCATATTATTGACAGCAAGAGGAAAAGGCCTTGTGAATTAAGCAAATCCAATGTGTTCCAAACTGGCACCCTGAGGTCGAACTTTACCATCCGATTAATTTACAACACTTCACCCAGAGCGCTTTAGACTAGACATTTTCTTGTGCACTTCAAAGTCCTGAAAACGGAGCGTGTTTGAGCACCAGGATCAAGAAGTTAAACAAAAAGCTATGGTTTTCTATTCTTCAGGACTTGAGGTTATAATTAATAGTAACATTAAGCATTAGAAATACACAAATCATTACAAACGAGCATGTTTATTACTAATAAATTGCCAGAGACACTAGCTGAGGAGACTCCAGTGGCCTGAAGTGGGTTCAGAAAAAAAACAACAAAAAAAAAAAAAACTAAGCAGACATTTAAACTTCAGAGCGGTTGTTTCTAAAAAAATTTAAAAAAAAAATAAAATAAAATAAACACCAGTGGCACATGACAACACAAAACTAAACCAGTATAGAAACTTTTAACAAATTGCTTGTTATGTAAAAAGTGTGTAGATTTAACAGGAAGTCCTATTCCCCATTACATCCCGCAACATCTGTATGCTTTCAGATGTTACTTTTCCTGCTAAATTCACATCCTGGAAGAAAACAAGCTTGCAGGAAGTAGTTTCAGTTTTAAGGAATTTTAACTAAAATTCTCTCGATCCACATTAAAAAGGGGGGAGAATACCAAATGTGTCGTCTGAGGAAATGTGAGGCACAATGCTTGAGTTACGCAGATAACCTTTAAAAAAAAAGTTATTAAACTTAACCTTCCTTCATTATTTCACATCATTGGATTGTGTGGCTACAAAACACCAAGAGAAATCAATATCGACGTTAAATTTGACAAATGAATTTTAATCCTAAACCCATTCAACAATTTTAAATCTTCCACCCCAGACCTGGAAGCATAAGCACACAAAAAAAGAAAAAGAACAAAAAAAAAAAAAGAAAAAGAAAAAGAAAAAAAAAGTACGGAAAATGGATTTTATTTGTCAAAAAAAGCTCCTTTACAGCGCCCAGATTTTCAACCTGTAAAGCCAGCAAACATGTAAAATACAACCCTTACAATACATTAGAATCAAAACAGGTACCAAAAAGTACAGTAAAAATTACACTTCCGTCGATGGAAATGTGGAGGGGAAGAAGAAAAAAAAAAAAAAAACCACCAGAAGGGGAAAGTAAAATCTTAAAATGATAAAATAAAAAAAAATTAAAATTAAAAAAAAAGGGGGAAAAAATAGAAAGAAAAAGAAAAGTTACATTTCAGATGTTTTCTGTACAAATGGTCTTCTGTCATAAAAAGGTCAAGTCTGGCCCAGTGTGTCCGTCCAGCAGTCGGTCTCACTGGAGTCCTGAGGGATGACACAGAACTTATTTTAACTTACAAACGCTACCTTTCAGTTAAATGTGGTTATATCTGCTTCACTAAACCAGACCTAACAACTCTGGCCATGGATCCTGGTTGCATCTCTCTACCGTCCATTTACAGGGTTCAACATTCAAGTACTTTCAAGGTACCTAAACCAAACATTTCCAGACTCTCAAAGCCTTCATCATCACGGTATCATCCCCTAACCCTAACATCTAAAATTGTTACTATAAACCACAAGACAAACAAATATGACGGGACTGTTTCAAATATATAAACATATTTTGTTTACATGAGTGTCGATGATGAAACACCATATTATGTTGAAAATCAAGCATTTCTAAGGAGAATATTACAATTCAAGCATATTCCTAACCTTGCAAAACATAAAAAGGTTGGAAAATACTCAATTTTAACTGTTAAGGCTCTGTACGAACCCTGATAAAGGCTTAAAATACAATATAAAACTTTGTAAAATAAATTATATAGATGCAAGAGAGTACAGATACCAGGGCAGGACCTTAACAACTCTGACTGGACGTGTAACGCAGCAAAAAGGAGGGCAGTTATAGCCATGGCATACCTTGCACCACCATGCGATCATCAGTATGGCTTGTAGCTGGTCTGGTGTGCCCCCCCTCGTCTTGGGGTTTTCCCATAGCTTGCATTGCCCTGGTCTGAGGGGCAGAGAGAGGATAGACGGGTCAGACCCACAGACAGGTTTCCCCTATTCAGACAGATTCAGTCCCACAGCATGCAGCAAAGACACGGCACTAATCAAATCTGCTCACTGTTCGGTTGAGATCAATCTCACCCATCAATACACCCATCAACACCTCTGAAGCGAACTTATTAACATGGTTTTTTCACTTTAAAGAAAGCCAGGATAGCCAGTTTAGCACATCCCGACATCCAGCTCTGTACTCAACACACAGACTCATGTCAGACTGGTATTGATCTTCTTAAAAAAAAAAAAAAAGCTCAATTGTCCAATCTTATGGACCTTGAGTTTGAGTAGAGAAAACTTCCCAAATCCCAATATTGAAGCTCCCTGTGACCATGATCTTCCCAAAAAACCGTACGACAGTTTGAGCGTGTACTTACTGTAGTCGTATCCGGGACCGTATCCATAGTAACCAGAAGAGTAGTCATAGTTCCCATAGCCGCCACCATAGCCGCCGCCATAGCTTTGGTTACCGTAGCCCTGGTTCCAGTAGTTTCCGTAGCCCTGGTTCCAGCCCTGGCTCTGACCTGAAATACAGAGTTCACACGGATGCGTCAAGACTCAACGGCCTGAAAACAAGTGTGCTGAAAACCATTTGAGACATGTTGAGCGTAGCGTTCAGGTTCCTGCAGCTTCTGTCAAACAGTAGTCCAACTACTGAAAACAAACTTTAATGGAAGTTTGAATGAAAGTGAATGAATACATTTAAAAGAAGCATTTACAATAACTGACCTCTTTTTACAGATCGATGAAATGAGAACGGTGCTTTGTTATCTTTTCCCCGTACTATACTATTTTTCTCTATAGCGCACCAATTCAGCTTTTTTTGCATGTTTTTTTTCCCCAAAGTTTGACATCGCCTTCTGCTCTCAGACAGCAAACTGTGTGATAAGGTGCAACCATCCACTCATCCTTTACTACATAAGACCCAGAAAGCCATGCAAAATAATAATCAGGAGACGAGGTGCAGATTCCTCTTCCTTACCGCCGCGCCCCCTACCTCCCCGGCCTCCATAACCACCGCCGCCGCCACGTCCCGCTCCGTACTGCTGCTGCTGGTACACCTCCTTCGGCTGGGCGATCTTCAGCTCACACTGTGGAGGAGATGCAAAACACACACACACTTCAAATCCTGAAACATTTACTCCTAAAAGTCAAAGCTACACCAACAAAACTCAATCAATCTAAACTTAACAATGTGTTCCAACATTGTAGGTGGTCATAGGAGCTTTTCTTTACACTACAGAGAAGCGTCATTATGGTTTTATCAAATGTTTGCATGCAGTGTTCATCTGCAAAGTAACTACAGGCACCAGATGCATGTAGTGAAAGTCAAGGCTCCTTAAATTAAAGAGCGGTATCTAAGTATTTCCATTTTTACAGTACGCTACGTTGATAAGTAATGTAAATAGAACACTTTTTCCCCCCCAGCTGTTTGTTGTGTGTAGGTACCCTGCCACCCTGGATGTTGTGGTATTTCTTCTCCAGACACTTCTTGACGCTGGCTTCGTCTTTGTATGTGATGAAGATGAAACCCCTCCTTTTCTTTGATTTGGGGTCGATGGGAAGCTCAATGGTTTCGATCTAGAAGGAGAAGAAGAGGGTGGAGATGCTCATGTTTAATCAAAAACAATACATATTTATGCATTTTCATTTAGAAGATGTTTTCTACTGGCTGTCTCACTGGCAGGCCAAAACAAGTCTGTCGGCCAACTGTTGCCTGTAGTCTCCTCCGATGACTAAATCACAAACCCAACGTTTAGGTTCAACTTTTCTAAATTCTGGCTGGCTTTATTCTAACATAACATTTTCCAAATGATTGCTCCGCGTGCCACTGTCATTTTTAAATGACAATAATCACCTGAAATAAATGTTTATTATTCTACAAGTTGGTGTGAATGACAGAAGTTCTGATAAAGGAATTATTTTCCATAGGAAGCCTGTCTTCTGATCAGACACTTGTTCATTAACCAGTAGCTTATTTAGGCTCAAGGATTAGATCATTTAAAACAACATGGTTGTGCAGCAGTCATAAGATTAAAATTGAATAAAGCACCCTCACTTCAGAATTCTGTAGTAAAGAAGAGCAATGTTAATACGTTAGCCAGTAGTTCTCAAACTAACCTCCAGTTCCTTTCGTCTGCAATTTAATTGTGTAAAAGACAACACAGGGGTGAGAGTCTACTGCGTTTCACCTGCAATTCTAGTGCATTTTTCGTGGCTCCATCTAGTAAAAACTGACCTCTCCGAAAGCCCCGAAATATTCCCTGATGGTATCCTCGGTTGCCTCAGGGTTCAAACCGCCGACAAAGATCTTCTTGACGGGCTCCTTCTTCATGGCCATCGCCTTCTTGGGGTCGATCGGACGTCCATCCAGTCTGTGTTCCTTCTGCTCCAGAACCTGCAGACGCACACGTCATCATATTTGGCATGGTGGACAAAAATGCAATCATTTAATTGTCTACAGAAGTGACTGGCGTGGCAATATTTATGAAGAGTGAAATCCGATTCAATTTGAGCAACATGACTACAGTCTGTGGTCCACTTTAAGAACTGCATGCTCATTAAAAGGGAGTCACAACATGCTAATCGGACCCATCTGCTCACAACAGGTTCGGTTGACGTAAAAGCCTGCTGTATGTGTATAAAAACAATGCCCTGCACCCAATTCACACAACCACCTTTTTGGTACATTAGCCAAATAAATCAAATAACTGCAACAAAGATCCAGGTGTTAGTTCTGTTACACTTCCACTCACACAGCAGCACGTCAGTACGGCCCTAATCGGATCATAATATCACTAATAGAGCACCTGAGTGATGACGATATGTGAAACGGCTGTCAAGTAATGAGTGTGACAAACCTTGTCCACGCTGGAGGACTCTTTGAAGAGAACAAAGCCGAAACCTCGGGATCGGCCAGTGTTGGAGTCCATCTTGATGGTGCAGTCCGACACCTCGCCGAACTTACTGAAGTAGTCCTTCAGGTCCTTTTTACTCGTGTCCCAGCTGAGGCCGCCCACGAACATTTTACTGCAAACAGAGGGACACCTTGCTGTTTATTTCTTACTCTTACCATTTTTTGTTTCACGACATTACATTTTTACTGAATACCAAAAGGGTGCTCATACATACTGAGTGTGACGGGTCACAGGGACACTCACCCAGCGTCCTCCTCTCCTTTGCTGGCGTCAATCTTGCCTCCATCTGTGCCGTTGTCCTGACCATCCTGGCTGTCCTGGCAGTCCTGGCTGTCCTCTCCACCCATCAGCTCCTGCTCAGCTCCGTTCTGGTCATCCTCTCCCTCGTTGCCGTTCTGGTCCGATGTCTCCATGAGGAGAGTCTCAGCGTCTGCCATTCTGACGGTGGGCTCTTAAAGCGACTGAGATAGAACAAGACAAACTTTGGATGATTCTGGGGATGAATGAAAACGAGCCAATGCAGCAGCAAGAGTCTCACATCTTATAAGCACAGAGTACAAAAAGCTCATGAACAAATGAATGACTTAATCAGGAGCAGTACAGTGTAAGGTCAGTTTAACAGTGTCCTTGTGGGAAAACGACAGGCAACAAATAATATTAATACAAGTGGGGTTTTCTTTATTATATCTTTAATACTAATTTCCCCTAAACAATTTTATTAGTTTAAGTACTACTGCCAAAAATGACCAAAAAGCAACCAACACACAGTGAACATGGGGCTTTTGAGGGAACAGAGACCAGTTGCTAATCATCCAACTTTTCCCTTGCATAACACATTTTGGTAAATGCAAGAGAAGCCAATACATTTAAAATGGCTTTATTTACCATTTTGTTACTTGCCTATTGTTAATAACATTCAGCACAACTCCGCAAAGACTAATAGAAAGCTACAATAGCTGAGACTCTGTCAATGCTAACATATTGTTCCTCTGCTGGGTAAGCTTATTTTATCTAATTATGTAAAAATGTACCATATCCTTCATATTTTTGTAGTCATAAAACTATCTTAACGTTGGTATTTTAACAGTGATGGGTAACATGCACCTTGGCATGTTTACGTGTACAGAAAGACTTTGTTAGCCAACAATAAGCAGCAATAATCCGGCGTGAATCTCCGTGTTCAGTGTTCAAGCAGACCGCGCTTTGCTTCGTTGCCGCTCAGGACAGACTGCAGGCCCGGCTAGCAGCTAGCCAGCTGAACCTGAATAAAATGATCCATACAATCCCAGCAGACGCGACAAATGCAATCCCAATAAACGCCCTAAAGCACAATGTCTTAATTTCCACAACAATCGATGAACGGGCCATTCACTCCGCGCAATAACCGCGTTAACGTATTTAGCACCACTGCGGCTAACAGACAACTAGCTAGCTAGATTTACTGCTAACAATTAAGACACATTACAGATAAAAGCAGGACGGGGGCAGAGACCACAGTGAAATCACCCGCGGTATGAAGCTAAACTTCCTCGCTTATATTCAAATTCAGACATGAAAACAAGAAAGTGTGCTTACTTTAAGGGGAAAAATAACGGAGACGCCGACTCGCTACTCAAAATGGACACTCTCCAAATTCGCCGCTAACTCGTGGCAACATATATACGACCGGATGTGACCAAGCGCTCGGGGACGTCGTAATGAGAAAGCCTGTGATTGGACACGTAAGTCACTTGCGCGAATGAAGACACGACGTTATTGGCTGATTGGCGACGCACTGATGACATATGTTTTTCCTGTTTCCTGTCCTCTCACCGTTCCTCGAGCTGCTGTTTGATATTTAATTTCATTTTAATCGTTGCGCGAATATGCGCGGTGTTTCAATATCATGACAACGGCTAAAATAAATGTTTATGCCGTTATTTTGCTCAGCGAATAAGAATAAATCTGCCAAGCAGCTTCAAAAGTGAAACAGTTGTTCACTGCGGGGTTTCATCTTTCTGCGTAGTTTCTATTTCAGTAACGATAACAGAGCCAACAGTGACCGTACCCAGTAACACTGATTAGACTGTTTGTAGTTCAAGATGTTTTTATTATTATTATTTTATTATTATAATGTTTACATGCAAATTAATTCATTTTCACTGAAGAAAGTGGTTAGGCTATATTACAGGTTTTCTCAATTGATTTGATGCACTTGTGCCAGTGATGTTCTAATGCATTCACTTAACTTTTCATTCAACTACTGCATGGAAAGCATGGTGTGCAGAACATCTAACACGAGTCTTCTGCTCACAATCTTGTTCCTAACCAAGAGAAATGTGATCCTGTTGTGTCGGCTCATTCACTCTGTGTGAGATTATTCAGAGGTACAAAACTTTTGACAGTACACAGCAGGTTGTTTACATGGCAATTGCTAAAAATAGATGCAAAGAGGGTAGGAAAAGTAGCAGTGGTGTATGGTGTGCAAATGTGAGATGGGAAAATCCACAGAGGGACAGCAGTTGTCCAACTTTGTTACAGCGTCATGTTGGACAAAATGTACCATCAACAGTGGCGAGTGTCTCCAAAACCACCCATCTCCTTCTCAAATAAAGTGATTTGTGTGTGTGTGTGTGCACTGGAACATTTTACAAACTCAAATGTCAAGTTACACTCAGGGTTCATGACCTGGGCCTGTGATTACATCACTGCAGTCATGCTGAGGCTGGATTCGCCACACAAACTCCTTTACTGCACCTACGGTGTCTGAGCAGGGGGAATGTTGCAGTAGGTGTAATGTGGATGCAGGTTTGAACTTAATGACTTAATGCACTATGTTAATAGTGTCTTGAATGAGGATTTTTTGTTGTTGTTGCAGTATTTTCTTTATAGACGCCAGTATGTGATTTTGAGATCACACCACCTTATGGAGCATGGATTTGCTGTTTTGCAAATGCATGATGGATGAATGTGTCACCTATTCTCGGAAGTGGGCTTTTGTTTCTAAAATATGCATCAAAACTATTGGAAAAAAAACAGAAAAATCCCGAATGTGTCCACCTTAATTAAATACATTATAACCAGTAACAGGAATACAATTCTGGCTGAGAAATACTAAATACTTTATGTAGACTTAATTTAATTTGTTGGGCTTAAAGTAGTCAAATTTAAATTGGTTTTGGTCCACAGAATAAAGGAGCAGTTCCACCCTTTTTCCCATTTGTCCCTCTCAGGTATTATTATTACATTCGAGTCACAAAGCTAAAATATTCAGTTGGCTGCGCATCAGAAAAATGCGGCTCTATTTCCTATTCCAAGCAAAGATGGTAGCCATGATCTCCTTGAACGTCACGTGTTGCATCTTTCGCCCTCGTTTTCTGTCATCTCTCTGTTGCCTATAATAAAAGCTTAAAAATGTCCCCAAAATACTCAAGAAAGGTTTAATTATTAGTTATATTTCTCTGTACTTTCCATTACTTTATATGTTATTTGCGTTTTTCTTTTGTCATACAAAACAAGCAAGAAGAAACGGGAGAAAAAATAAAAATTGATTTAGAAATCAACTTTCTAAAAGTCAGACTATCTCGGCCTCTGCAATTGATTTTTAACATTAGAGTTTAAGTGTCTCTCACAAGTCGTCCAACTTGTACAATAAAAAATCTTCTGCAAAGCCTCCATAGTATGAAACAGAGATGAGGCTGCACCAAATAACGTGGGGCTGAAATGAATAAATGTAGTAAAACCATGTAAGAGAGCTGTGGTCACATGAAACTGGCCAATCCTGGAGCTCAGGGCCAGTGTTTACTGCTGCCACTGGCTGCTTCACCCCGGCAACATCAACCAAACCTGCCAGCCTCGGGGCAAGTCGAGGCATGACCCATGGCATGACAGTGGCACGCACACACACACACACACACACACACACACACACACAGAGTAAAGTGTATCTGTGGAGACGGTTGTGTTTCTCCAGCAGTGGTCACTTGTAAACTGAGCGGTGAGAACTGCAGCGAGCGCAGGTAGGATCACAGCACTCATCCGTCCACATATACACACATTTTACACACAGGACAGCAACTGAAATGGAGTTCAAAACAGGAATAAACTTCTGAAAATCACTGACTGGAGCACGGCTGCCTCAGTCCTTGGTAAACTCTGGAGTCATTGTATTGTTTGCTATTGTTTGTGACTGACATTATCCAATTAATATTTCCTAAATAGTTTTCACTGGCCGTGTTAACTTGTTAAAATGCCAGTGCCACATAGAATAAAGACAAATGCTGGCCTATTCCCAGTGTGGCAGAGATTTAATTTGAACTCTGCATACTTTCATCTGTGAAAGGCTTTTTCTTTTGTTCATATTAACACTGACTTTAATAATTAAACTAGGAGGAAAACGATCCTCCTAACGTCAAGAATCCCAGTCTGGGAGCTCTTGAGAGTTTGGTAAGTTACTTAAAATGGTCTGTTTTTTATTTTTATTTCATTTATTTTTCTAAGTTGCTTTCTATTGAACATGTGTTTGTCTTTATAAAGCAAAAAAACCATGAAATATAAATCTTAAAAATGGTATTGCAATGAGGTGACTAACAAAACTGTAACAGAGTCTTAAAGAAATAGTTCGCTGGACCATTTCTTGGCTGGGACCAGTAACTTCCTGATTAGAGTCTCCGCTGGTTGCCCAGCAACTGCTCAGAAACAAGAAATAGTCCGGCACATAACCCCCTGGAAAACAGCAGACTGTTTTTTGTCCGGATTAATCAAACATGATATATCGTGTTAGTGAGCTTTAGAGGTGCTGATAGGTGGATTTTGTTTCTTTTGGACAGAGCCAGGCTAGCTGTTTCCCTCCATTTCCAGTCTTTGTGCTAAGCTAAGCTAACTGGCTGTATCCTTATATTTACCATACAGACATGTATGAGAGTGGTACCAATCTTCTCATCCAAGTCTCTCCAGAAAGCAAATGAGCTTATTTCCCAAAACAATTAGCTATTCCTTTTAAACAAAAAAAAAAGTTTTACCAATGTATTCTGATTGCTCTGATCAGTTACTGTTCTCTTTTCTGACAGTTACGGTAACATTTTTATATTTTACATAAAGCTTCTCTTCAGCATAAATGACTGATTCCTGATGGGTGAATGGGGTTGCTGTGTAGGCAGTGCTGTTAGCTGATTGTTCTTACACACCAATCACTAAGAACACTGCCAGTACAACCACCACCACACACACCCGCACGCAGCCCTATCAGCTTCCAGGCTGAGCTGAGAGTACATTCAGATGCACGTCTGAAGTAGATAACTCTGAACAAAAGGCAAAACATAAACAGAGCGCCGTCGACTCGTCCCTCAGACTAAATATAGTGTTTTGTCAGTTTCACTGGTTTCTCTTACAGTGAGTTTATTAGGAAAATGCTTTTACGGCTGCAGTACCACACTTGTATCCAGCCAAAAAATAAACAAACAAACAAACAACAAAAAAATTCTTTAACTGTAAAGCTAACTATAGTTATAACTTGTTTTTGGGACGAGGACATTTATGATTAGCTAACCCGGTGTTAAAAAGATGAAAGAGGAAACACTTTTAGATCCAGCAGAGCTGACACGGACGCTTTTATTTCTTTTCAATGACAGTTCAATGTTACTTTATTCACACTTACTTTAATTTTAGATTAAAATCACGTTTAGAAGCGAGAATTATTTAAAATACTTGAATATTTCAAAGATTAAAAACCTGCTTAAACAGCATTACTTTAAATGGTTAACACTTTAAACCATGTACGAATAAACTCTTATCCTTTAAAGATAAATAAACTGTCCTGAAACTTTTCCTCTGCAAACAGGGTCTATGGTGCTTTGATCTGGCATCATGGCTGCCATCCCTGAGCAGAAACCCGATTGTGGTTCCATGTTGAAGGCTCGCTCTAGACTCTAGGATCGGGATTTGCTGACCCAGTGGTACTTGTCAACGCGAGGCCCAGCGAAGGTGAACGTGGCTCGATAGGTCTTGAAGCCTTTCTGGCTGGAGAACTGGGAGGTCTGAGCTGCAGGTGGAGGAGCATGAGGTGGGAATGCATCCCCAGCAAAGGCCTTCCGCTTCTCCCTCAGCCAGGTCTGAGGGGCGCCTGGAGAAAACTCACTGAACTGAGGACGAGACGAGCAAAAGGGTCAGACGACAGTGACAGAAAACAGCCAAGCCAAAAATTAAGATTCTTTAAACAACGGTTCATTCAACTGTGTCCTCTTCTTCAGCATTTATTATTAGGGGGCCTGTGTTCCGGTTCTCACTTATGTTAATGAGCTTAAAGAAAGTACCCGATACGCCAAGAACATCCATGTTGGACAAAATTCCAAACTATGTCCAATGCCAACATTTAAACAATACTTTCTACAATATCTGTGCATGCAACTACGGTATGGTTAAGATTAGAAAACGGATCATGGTTACAGTTAATAAAAACTCCTTTATGCACTCAACCCACCCGGTAGACACTGTTGGGGTTGCTGACAGTTGGGATGGTTTTGGGCTCAGGGTTGGTGGGCGGTACTGGAGCAGAGCAGAGAGAAGATACGCTGCTGCTGCTCATGCTGTTGTCTCCGCCCCCCTCCTCCTCCTCCTCGTCTGAAGAGCTCCCTGATTGGACGTCGAGGCTCGCCCGCTCCACGGCGTCGTGGATGCGGCGGGAAAATTCGCCATCTCCACGCCGACAGCTGTCCACCACCGAGACGCAGAATGGAGTGCTGTGTTCACCGTACCTGCAAGGGAGGAAAGAACAAAATAATCGGATACAGAGAAAAACCCGAAACTATATTTTGTACCAGTAACAAAAAGCAAGAAAAAGAGTCAGCCTGTCAATACATTTCCTCCCTTGGCAGCAGCGGTGAGTTGGTACACTACTCCTTGGATTTTCAGTGAATATAACTACCATCAAATATTTGTTTTATTGATGAAACATTGGTTCTGAGAGTCCATTTAAAAAAAAAAAAAAATAAAAAAAAAATAGAGAGTTAAATTCTGTTAATATCCAAACCAATGAAGAGCTGCAGTTTTCAGGCGCACACTAATCATTACAGAGGGGCTCTGAACTTGTGACCTTGCATCAAGCCTAACTCTACCGAGTTAAACGGCCTGACCTGCAGGACACCTCTCCAGGGTCGACCCACACCGTCAGCTCCTGGGGAAGGCCCAGGTCCTCGTACCGCACCGCGCTCTGCTCGCAGGCCTGCTGCAGCACCGGGTCCTGCAGCCGCATACGGTTCATACGCAGACACCTGAAACACAGCAGCGATGTTCAGCTCAAAACACACACAACTCTGCTTCAGCAATATTAGATTAGACGACTTCACCTTCAGTCTTTGCTGAAAACGTAGATGTTTTTCATTATGCAGGTTTTTAGATCCGTTTGAGATTTCTGCCTCTTTTGTTCATGACAAAAGTCATCAGCAACATGTACTTCCAGACAACATCCCTGTGAAGGGAACTACTGTATAATCCACAGAACATAACAGTTTTCTGCATTGCAGAATGACAATGATACTTTTGAGAAACTACAATAAAACAAAAAGGTATATTTTTCATACAAAGTAGTTTAAATGACTTCACAGTGAGATGTGTGGATTATTCAAGTGTGACTAGACACTTTCTGGAGAGTTGTGTTAATGCTGAAATTTGAAAGTGAGACTACGCAACTTCTGCTAAATAATGGTGACACTTATGAGATAATGCTAAATGCTGCAACCCTCTGCAACAGTAGCGCAGGAGTGGAGACAAAGTCAGTTCACAGACTGAGTAATGCCTGTTATACTGCTAAATTTACTTACTCTTTGATAACACTAGCCACCATAAGCTACTTGAGGGAGAATGAGGAAGAACGTCATTTCATCCTTCAAAAGTTACGTAGTCTCGCTTTAAATTATTAGGTCAAGGACAAATGGGACAATTCCCTTTTTATAATGAAAATGTGCTACTCCACTTGTGTTGTATTTATGTGGCATTGGCTACCATATGTGCCCAGATTTGTTTCGATGCATTATGTTTTTATCCATTTGGGGAAAAAAAGGTTGACTGACCTGTAGGCCTGTCCCTTGGTGGGTGCGTTCGGGTGCCAGTGGTTTTTGTAGTTCTCAAACAGAACGGAGGTGAGGGCAGCGGCGAAGCGCTCCCTGCTGTCGTTATCCAGACAGCCGTATCTCTTCACCAGCCGAGCCACAAAGAACACAGCAGCAGCAATCTCCTCCTTCATGGCTACACACTCACTCACTCTCTAACCTCTAGCTTTATAAACCTGACCAAACACAGCAAACTCAAACCTGTACTGTTAAAATCCTCTACAGAGAATAAAACATGTGTAGGGTGATCCTACTGTCATAGAAAAACTAAATAACATAAAACTAACTAAGCAAACTGGAAGCCAGACAACTTAAGCAAACATATTTGCTGCTGGAGCTCTAGAGAGAACTCAGCTTTGATTTTTAATACTACTAGACCAATAAATAACAAAACATATACCTAAATCTGTGTATGAGGCAGCAGCTTGTTCAGTAGTGGAAACCTCACATACATCAGATACTAAAAGAGTCACTCCCTCCTTCGGTTCCCATGTTGTTTAATAAAACCACAGTTCAGGTGCGTGACAAGCTGACACACCTGAAGCCGGTTGACTTAATGACTCTGTGTGTGTGTGTGTGTAATCGATTGGCTGCTTACATCAAAGTAAAAATATAACTTCTTGCTTAGGAAGTCAAATAATAATAACTGAGCCCATGTCTGCTGCAATTCATCGTTGAAATGTCCCAAATGTGAAGAAATCAGTGAACCATTTTATTAAACAGAATGTGAAAGTACAGTTAGACACTAAATGTGTCAGAGGAAATATTTAAAGGGTCAGTTCACCCAAATTACAACAAAACAACAAGTCTGGTTTGAGTGAAATCAGTTTGACGAAATCCTCCGCCAACAAATAGCTGGTGTTAAAACACAGAGTGGTTTTCTGTAAATTAACTCGGACGGGCAACTGGTTCACTCTGCCCCTCACCGTGAAACAAAACTTCATGAAATTACAACAACAGGACGACACAGTTCTCTTTGGAGTAAACAAGACGTCTTCAGAGTATTAAAATTACATTTTTGCAGATATTCGTCTTTATCTTGCTTGACTCTCTGGAGTCTGTCCATTCATCTGTGAATTCACTGAGCAAGTTTTATTTATAGTAACATCACTTTTTTTTTTTTACATAGCATGTAGAGAGTAAAAACATGCTGATAAAAAAAAGAATTATATTTTCAGTGATTTACAGACTTCCAATGAACCGTTTACATGTAAACAGACTACTAAAGTTGTTTTTTTCTTACATTTTCTGCTGTGTTTGTGCACATAAATAATGAAATGATATTTTTTACAGCCTTGAACTTTTCTGTAGTAATATTTTGAGTGATGTGCGGCTGTGTCATCTTTCTTGTATTTTGGGTTCCTGGCAGCTTTGAACTTATAGCAGAGTTTGTGCTGGAAAAAAAGGAAACCATGCATGTGGGGGACTGATGCCAAACAAAGACAAAAAAAACGAATGCATAAAAAGTAGGCAAAAATGAACCTGACTCCAGGGGGACACTATTGTATCTCACCTATAATTTTGGCTAAAAACACCTAGTGGGCTTTTTTTCTGCTAGCTTACAGTTTAGAGCCTAATCTACTGCATACATGCTACTGTCAAGCACAGCCAAAACATTTTTGAAATCTAGATTTGTTTTTTGACAGCACAACTTTGTCAGTATATCTTTTGAATCAGTTTGCATGAATTCAAAAGATATACAGTCTCTTAACTCTCTCTCTCATGGCCATACAGAGGACAAACTCAATATTGTCGCTCTGTCTCGGTGTCCCTTCTCAAGCTAAGCTACTGTAGTTAGCTAAGGCACCTGCAAACATAATACTGCATAGCTTTCTGATTTAGCCACATACTGTCATACTGTCAAAATGCTTTAGCTTAACTTACAGCAGTATAGTTAGCCTAAAACTGACATCTGGATATTTGACTGAGCAGTGACAAAACGCTTGCTGCACACGCAGACACACTGAGTGTCAGGACCCCACAGTGTCCCCGTTCTTCCTGCTGATGCCTCAAGTCTGGATCCACGTTTGTCTTCTTAATTAAAGGTTCAGTTTTTGGGTTCGGCAGCTTATAAAAACTTAGTTCTGGGTTCTTCACCCTGCTGGCAGTGCATCCCACCACACAGCAGCTTTCAGGCATGTTTCTGTTGTTTGCTAGCACACCGAAATGACAACGAGGCACCTTCACGCAATACAAAGTCAATGGAGAGCGATTAATTGTTTTCCCCCCGTCGTGTGGGCGGGGCTTAAATGCGCTCTGTCTCTATGGAGACCGTAAAGATAAAAGCTCACTCCCCCGATGACGTCACAACAGAATGCCTTTGATTACGTTCCAAACATAGAACGCTTGTGGTGTGGGCGGGGCTTAAATGCGCTCTGTCTCTATGGAGACCGTAAAGATAAAAGCTCACGCCCCGATGACGTCAAAATGCGGTCATCTTGCCTGGGGAACTGCACCAAAGCAGCACTTATATATACTTAGTGACTGTTCTGTAGTGAAGACTGAACAACACAAATTAAGAAGCATCTTGCAAGAATATCAGCAGAAAATCAGCCCACAGTTACCATGTATTCATTTGTAACCATGCTGACTGCTTATGTTAAATTCCCACCAATCCATCAATTCGACATATGCATCGGCCCATATGTAAGGCGTTTGGTTGGCGATCATTGGAACGAGTTGGTATCTGGCAGGTACGGTAAGTCTGCTTTGACTTTGCTGGTTAACTTATGTCAGCACATTGTTAATGTGGTTTCCACGTATATCCTGGACACCATTAGGCCCGTCACTTCAGAATGGCACAGGAAAGCCCCTCGGATATACGAACATGTAAACTCTGGCCAGTGTCTCTTCGGTATAGATGAATGCCATGTCCTGGCTAACCTGAAAAACATCCTTCCACAAAGTTTCTCTCACGCTTTTAACACCATGAACAAACGTCAATGTAATAAATTAGATGAATTCGTCACTCTAGTTGCAAAAGAGGTGACGGGAAGAGTCAACTCTCGCATATCTGTGATAATGGGCACCCACATTGCGCCTATGACACCCATGACTTTTGAGTGTAACTGCATCTTTTTCACAACTCTTCATACCATGATTGATCTAGTTGTTCCAATAATAATATGCATGAACAAAAATAACTGCCAGTGCACACCAGTGACAAGAATCCCAGTGAACACCAGAACCACCTTAACCTTACGCCACAGCCCAGGAAAGCAAAGCCCATTGCATATGGTCATAGAGCGTGGGTGCTGTGAAATAAGCTATTCTACTTTAATCAGAGACGTCATGGAAGTACTGACAGAGAACACCAAATTGTGGTGTCCACATTTTGAGAAAAGGCTTGCAGAGTTCCAGATTGGCTGGTCTTCCACTGAAATCACTGATATCAGCAGTATGAGCGACTGTATAGAATCTACGGAAGTATCTGAAGACGACGGTGTACAAAGTGAGGAGTGTCAGAGTTCTGACCACATAGATACACAGGACACAGGATCAGAATCAGGCTGTCCAAACAAGAGAGCTTCTCAGCCAGTCAGTCCGGCCTCACCAAGTGAAGATCAGCCTGATGAGTCAACGTCATTGTCAGATAACGAAACAAAGCACAGACAGGTCATCCTGCTGCTTGCAGGGTTCCTATTGCATACCACAAAGAAGGCCCGGACCTCACTGCCCCAAGAAGTTTTAATAAGGGTCATCAAGAATCTGAGAGATAAAGCATTAGGAGAGATCAAGTTCGCCGACATCGGTATCAGCTGCAACGATCAAACTGTTAAACAGATCTACAAGGCTCTGTTCGGAGACCTGTGTCGGCAGTTTGGCTCTGCAAAGGTGCTTCTGAAAGCCATAGCATCAGAGGATCCAGCTGTTGACGATCTTGTTATCCAGGCCTTGAAGACTCACCTGACTGTGCCCAGTCCAACTCCAAAGAAGAACGCTGTCGTCAGGTTCTTCTCATCCCTGAGCAAAGCCATTGTGAACATCTCCAATGCCTGCAGATGCCTGAAGATGCCTTCTTCTTCCCCCCTTTTTTGAGTCAGGCTGTGCCACACCTGGACAGTCAAATAAGAAAACATCTCATCACGATGAGAACATCCGGACAGAACAACTTTCCAGATGTTCTCATCGTGACGACATGTACAGGCCGCACGGTGCTCAGCAGTTTACACTGCAGCAGCTTCACGGCAACAAGGTGTGAGGGTTTGCTGCCTTCACCCTCGTCTGTGAGGAGTGTGTGTTCTCCCCGTGTTGGTGTGGGTTTCCTCCAGGTGCTCTGGTTTCCTCCCACATTCCTAAACATATAAATTGGCCCCATTACATGAAATGTCTTAAGACTGTTAAACCATTAAAAGTGTCTCAATTAAGAAGCTTGTTAATACCAACTTATTCCACACTGTGTGACACTATCATATATATTCTGTATCTTGTTCTAGCTCTTCATTTAGCTTATATGTATGATGCTATATGAGGTTTACACTGAGCAAATATTCACTGTGTAAACATAAGTTTTATGGCTGGGCCATGGAAAATTCTAGATACTTTGAGCATAATTTTACATAGATTTGCCAAAAACTTCAGCCAGACTTAACATCTCTGGTACCTTTGGAAATGTTAGACATTCCATTAAAATTTAAATAAATACAAAAGTCAAATTTGTCAATAAATAAAGGTTTGCATTGTTTTTAACTGCTGTCAGGGGCGGATAGAAATGAGAATGTTTCAGTCGGATCGATTCCCAGTTGGTTAAAACATTTCCCCAAGTCAGAGTAAGAATAAAAAATACAGATCAAGTGAAGCTGCTGAATCTGAGTCAGCCACTAGGTGGAGACAAACAGCCACTAATGATACAGACAGATATCGATTAACTTTAGCTAATAACTGGGTCTGCAACTTATTTATTGTAAAATAATAATGTTGATTGACCAATTGATTTATCAAATAATTATATCAGCTCTACTAATTATTATAATATAAAATCTGTTTAATTGTTGGTCACTATGCTTTCCATGAGAAAAGGTGCCTTGGAAGAGCTGCATTTTGCATAAAAATGCTGTTGTCGAGATCACCTAGGCAACACAAATCTTCTTAATCATGACCCTCTTCTGTTCTGCTTATCAGTCGTATTTCAAACTGTGCTATTTAATGTATTAGATATATTTCGACCAGTCTCACCTCACATTACACAAATGGAGATTACCGAAAGACACACAGGTCGTTCGACCATTTGAAAATAAATTTCTGGGATCCTTCAAACTGCCATATTTGTTATGCACATTAAATATTAAAATCCAAGAAAATTGATTTTAACCAAACGAGCCAGAAGAAATGAACTTATACAGAAACAATCACAGCATATATTTTATTTGAGTTAACACTGAATTTATATAAAGCCAAACCCATTTTGTCAAAAAACAAAAAAAACAAAACAAAAAAAAACCTCTTAAAACTTCCACCATAGAAATTCATCAAGTGATCAAGTGTAAATGTTATAGACCGCAATGATAAAGCAAAGTGCAAACAATAAATGGAGATGAAGAGAAAACGTACAAAAATATTTATAGATTTTCTTCTCCTGACAGACGGCCACACGGGCGCAGATTTGTCAGTTTCCACGCTCAAAAAACCCCAAAACATTTTGACTGAAGCATCCTGATAGAAGTGGGACACGAATAACTCTCCTATGTTTGTTTGAGGATGCACTACTTTGACCTTTAAATCAAGAATGCATTCATAAAGTATCACTGAACAATCAAAGCAATAAACTAAATGTCCAGAGAAATTAAAAGGTTTTCAGGATGTCATCAGGAGGAACGAAGCTGACTGGTCCAAATCCAAGACTGGATGAACGGCCGATATCTTCTTAATTTGAAACCTTTAAAACAAATCTGATCAAATGGCACACACTATTTTGTGACTTCTTTCTATCTAATCAATCAATCACAAGCTCTCTTTCGTAAAGATAAAGCGCTACACAATCACGAGCAAAACAAAAGAAACACAAAAACATGCATGTTTTTATTAAAACGAGTGAGGAGAACACAAGGCGTGTCAAGAATCACTTTGACACAGATCCAAACTGGTGTCAAAGCTACTACTTTGACAAAAATAATCTTAACTCAAGGTCCACTTTCTAGATTTTTCTGGAGCTTTCAACTGAGCAAATCTCCATCTGCTGATGGAGACTGAGACAGCAGAGTACAACACAGAAAATGGATAATCCCATCCCGACCTAAGACCAGGACGGGACAAGGAGGACTGTGGGACTCCCTCACGTGGCAGGACATCTAGCCGCAGTCCTCGAGTGACACGGAGTGAGCACTTACCACAAACCATCCGTGACCGTACCATCCATACGCCGTGAAGAGAGGACCCTGGACAAGAGGCCGAATGAACATCCGACCAAAACTGGTCACAGCATCTGACATCGGACGAGGTCAGAGGTCATGGACCTGCAGACGGCTAGAGAAAGATCCAGGAGGATTTTTACATCTTTGAACGTGTACTGTACGACCGCCTGGTATCACGTGACCAAAGTTTTGTATAACTGAGCAAACTCCATCCTGATGAGTCTGTGAGACTCGGGGAAAAAAAAGTAAGTGGACCTTGAGTTGAGATTATATTGACAAACTACTATTTCCAAGGTCAAGCATGAACTAGTTTATTAGCTGCCGACACATTTTACACACAGCTGGTGTGACTTTAAATCAGTTAGTTTCTGTTAAAATTTGGCCACACAAGAGGTTCCTTCTTAAATTAAATATTATTAGTTAATTATGCTCTTACAAATTGGATGCATGTACGAGAAATTCTGGTCAATGAGCGTTTAAAACAAAAAAATGTGTGGAAATTTCAATTCGTTCCAATGGAACCGGCGCAATTAGTTAAAGTTTCCACTAAATTTTCTGGTCAAGTTCAACTTTAAAGTTCAATTTGATCCACAAAGCTGCACCAAATATTTTGCGATGGTGCGTGGATTCATTTCGCTGCACCACTGAGGTGAGCAGGACTTAAAACTCATAAAAAAAAATAAAAAAAACAAGATTTGGACAATTTGGAAAACGCGCTCATTCACGTTCTTGCCGAGAGTGAGAGGAGAAGATCGATACCACTTTCACGTCTGTGCTTTAAGTTTGGAGCTAGAGCCAGCAGCCGGTTAGCTTAGCTTAGCATGACGACTTACCAACACCTCTACAGTTCACCAATAAACTCGTTTTGTCTGTTTAAATCTGCTCAGAAACAAAAATGTATAAACGGCAATTTGTGGTTTTGGGGGGCGATATGTGCTGCAACTATTTCTTGACAAACAACAGCTCATCCATCCGCCCAGCACGTCTGGGAAGTCGCGAGCATTAAATGCTTTGTAGAGAAAGTCAAGCTGGAATGGACATCAGCGTCCTCTGAACACAGAGCCAAATAAATACATGAATCATTCTAAAGCTCAAATCAGATCATCATAAAAAGCTAAATTAGAAGACAGATGAAACTCTGAAAAGGCTTAAAACATAAAAATTCCCCAATACGATTCTAAAAATCATTTTGCCAAAAACCTTTACAACACAAACAGTCACAGAGGTGAAGCACAGGACAGACAGGTCATGTAACACTAAAGCGAAAGTGAACACACCCTGCTGAACTGTGACACCGGAGTGATCAGCTGAGATCTTTAAGCAGACAAACATCTGCTGATGGTTTTCTAGCAGATTAAAAAGGCTCAGTTCACCCAAGTTACTAAAAACACCACTGGAGCTACGACTGCAGGTAAGTCAGGAGAGGTTTCTCTGTAGTTTGGGTGACCCCGACCCTTAAAATGTGATGCTGCCACCGAGTATCACAGTAGCTTTTACATTCACAACAACGTGCAAAAAGCGCGCACGAAGCGAGTTGTTGGTTAGCATAAAAGAAACTTTTACAACCAGCTCGATTAACCATTTTGAGATTTGTGTATTCATTCGTTTCTCTGCTGCAACGTCTCAATCCAACTTGATGGGCTGAAAATGACTTCTTGGAGCATTTCAATAGTATTCACCTTCAAATGTACATGTATGTTGTGATGCTATTGTAACTTATGTAAACACTTTGTTGATACAGAAACGACATGTTCAATAGATTCTGTAATGTTCAAAAATGTCCCCACTAATATGGATAAACCAGAAAATGCTGTTAAGATGTCAAACAGGCATTTTACTTTTCAAAAAGGTTTGTCATTCATGCGGCAAAGCCAAAACAATCAGGCCTTTAATAAATGATCATTTTCATTATCGAACAATCTTCTAATTTTCTTTCCCATTAATCTATAAAATGCCAAAAAAAAAATAAAAAAAAAAAAATAAATGAACCCAAAGATGACCTCCTCACATTGCTTGTTTTGTCTGACCAACAGTCAAAAACCCAAAGATATTCCATTTACTGCGATATAAAACACAGAAAACTTAGCATTTTTGCTAGAAAATTAAACTGTTGGGGTTTAATCTAGGGTCGACGAATCTTTTTTGAACCACAAACTTTAAGTCTCTTTTCTTTGTTCGACAAACAAAACGGTGGATTATTATTTCCATCATCTGGTGATAAGCTCTGCTGTTTCCACCAATGTTTTGTCAAACGTATCCGTATCAGTCACATCTCCATCTGACCTCCGCCCTGACCCGAGTCCTAGAGTTAACCTCCGAATTCAGATTAACTCTGCATTAACACACAGAATATCTATAAGCTGATATTCACTCACTTGAAACTCTTTACTGACACTTCGTGGTTACTCGACAAGCTGATTAAACTTCACATAAACCTGATCAGAATCCCTCTGCACACTGTTTATAGGAAGGTAAATGTTTGACAGGCGAATCGTAGGTCACAGGGGTTGATATTGTGTATAAGTGTTAACACGCGGTTTAAACGGCTCAGGAAAGCATGACTGCTGAGGTAACACAGAAAGCATCTCCTCTCAAATGCATTGAAATGTATTGGAACTGGTTTTTAAATCTTAACTTCAATACTGAGAACTGTAAACACAATCTGTAGACGGAAACTAAAAGAAAAATGCAAAACCCACACACTCAATCTCATCAGTACAGGCAGAGGAGCAACATTATGACCGTAACATTATCTACATCAACATAAAGCAGGAGGCTGTAACGACTAAAGTTAAAATATCTTTACACCAACGCCTTCTCAGGAGTCCAACCATAGACTCCGACACACGCTCAAAACCTTTTGAGTTGTGTCCCATTTACACTCTAATTCAGGTGTGTTGTTGATGACCTCGACTGTCCCACAGTGCAACAAAGTGGAGTAGCTGCTGGTGGCCAAAATAATTTTTTTTTAAACTCAGTCAGATGTTTGTGCAAATAGCTCAAGAACAGGAAGAATGAACTCCTTACAAATACACATTTCATCCACTATTGGTCACGTTTTCCAAATGTGATACTGGAGGTTTAGACTGGGACACATTGGCAGTTTGATTCTGCAGCACGGCCACTGACCATTTCAGGGAAAAACCCGATTCACTAAATCCAACGGTATCTCTATTGTACGCAGATGATTTGATTTGCAGACCAAAGCGTTTAGGCTGCGGCGGTGGGGACCTCAGAATCAACTTTTGGAGAAATGCAAACGACGTCACGCTGCCGTGGCCAATCACGTAAGCCGGCAATCAGACCAGAAGACGCCCAGGGGAAGAAGAACCTTGTTTACCATGTAGCATTAGCTGTTTACCTTAATATTCCGCTGTTTACCGAGCAACTGTGAAGATGGAAGAGAGACTCATCGATCACCGCCATGATGACTGTACATCAGCCGTTCGACCCTGCCACGAGAGAGTACAAAGACGTTAATGGCCGTGCAGTCGCTTGGCAAAGTTGGGATTGCTACAGTCAGCATGGCCACGTAGTGACACTCACAGTCACACTCGAAGTATGGATGAAATATGACCGAGATATAGTCCCAAATATAACAAGCCAGCCACAGTGCGGACCAGGGAACAGGAACACATGTAGAAGTGCAGGTGCTGCTGAAGCTATAACATGTAAAATATTTTCAATCTGCGTCAGTTATCAAATCCAGGAGGTTTGTGCCGTTACAACAGAAGACAGATGACTTGTCTCAGTCTCAAGATAATTTCGGGGACACCCATCTGATCATGAGCTATAAAGCCACAGAAAATTGCTGCCGAGATGGGAAACGTCCGACTGACCATCTAAAAAAAAAAAAACATTTAAAAAAACAAAACAAACACCTTTTGAAACAAATAAAAACTACTAACAATATTTAAAAAAAAAAAAAAAAGGTTTGGTGGTGCAGGTGGATGAAAGAGTGAGGTCACCTGGTGTGGAAGTCAAACCAGTGACAATTAGTATTTGCAATGAATTCTTAGCATGTGTTGGATTACTGTTAAATCGTTTATGGATTCCCATAAAGAATTAAAAATAGAAGTTTTTTTTAATTCAAGTTATACAAGTTATTATTATGGGTTGAGGTTTAGAGATATGATCACACAAAATTCAAATTTCAAACAACATACTACACAGAAACAGTTTCTCGAAATCAGAGTAGCTGCAAACAAAACCTCTTTCAGAATTATCTGAAAATATGTTTGGTAGGAACTAATTTTGGCACAAAGGGCCTCTTTTCCACTTTCTGTCCACACCAGCTGCCACTTTTCCATTCGTGCCGTGACTTTACCTCAAATGAGGGACACAACAGTAAAAATATAAATAGCACAACAAGGCATCATATGCAGCCGCTGGACATGCGTGAGATAAAATACATCCACCTCCATGTGCGACTGAGTCAGTGCATCCATTTACATTATGTACTGTGTCGCAATTATGGCAGCAAGCACAGCACAAATAAACAAAAAACACCTTCATTAGGAGTGATTGAGCTGGATTGAATATTTCCTTTAAAAAAAAAAAAAAAAAAAGAAGAGAAAAAGACTGTTTTGGTTGCGAGTGTCTCCTTTTTGAAGCTTTGGTTCAGATTTCTGTTTGTTTCAAGTAAAACTTCAGTGGCTCTTTAAGAACACAGATGATCAGAGTTTGGGTTCTAATGTGTCTCTGGATATATGAAAAGGCTTTTCCTAACAAACACTAAAGAATAAATAGAAAAAACAATACATTTCTCAGCTTTAAATTCAGACAGACGTTCATGTGTTGAGTGATTTCCTGGCAACTTGAAGATTAAAACTGTGCTGTGAAATTTCAGAGGCTTTGCGACACCTTTTTTTGGACACCATAATATCACAACATTATCGCCGAGTGTCATTTTCCGTGTGAAATCTGTCTTAATTCTCTTCTGTCTCAGTTCAGTAACTACCTGTAACAGTCAAGTTTGTTGTCTTCCATGCAATTCCTCATCCGTTAAATCAAGACATTTTTTCAGAGCACATTTCTCTTTTCTCCTTTTTCAAAACTCCACAGCCTGTGCAGTAACCATGCATGTCTGAACTGGCACTGTGCGATTCCTAGCTTATTAATAAATTCATTTCACGTTTTTTTTCCAGATCTGTGTAGCAAACAATCACAAAGTGTCACCCCAAAGTTCACAAGTTTCCACAGTGGTGACCTCCGTCTTTCTCATCAGCTCAAGGAAACGAACCTAGTCTTCCAAACGTTCAGCCTTCTGCTACAAACAAACATTTAGCTGCCTGGGGAGTGTCGACGGTGGCTGTGGGTGAGAGTCAAAGCAACAGTACGAAGACAGAACCAGTGACAATAAATAAAACACAAAAATAAAAGAGAAATCAACATAAGGTTTGGATGAGCATGAGCGGATGACTGATACCGTATTGTATCATTGGTATGCTTTTGAAGGGAGTGTGAATATACTGGTGCCAAAACTCCCGGTGCTGCCGCGCTCACACCCGACAGTCTGATAGACCAAGTCCCACTTCCTGCTCGAGTTAAAACGGGAGCTTCTTCAGCTGCTCGAAGGTGATGAAGAACTGAGAAGCGTGTTAAGGAAGACACCAGGATTCAGATCACGAGCAGAACACAGGCCGAGGCTGCTCAGCCGAATGACACAAGCTCGGAAAGATGAGCAACCTCGCCTGATGCCAGACCTTTCCGGGGTCGACTTTGACCTGCAGGACTTGACGCAGTTGTGTGCGCAGTTTTGCAATGTAATGGATAATTAAAAAGGATTTTTCAGAGCAGTGAACTTCATTTTATGTTCAAATAAGTAGTTTTACGATATTCTCAAATAAAAGCCCATAGTCAAATAGTGGCAACAAAAACATTGATGGCGGTAAAATATCTGTACTGTAATGGTTCTCCATTACAACTCCAGCACAACAAGAAGTCAAGTTTCATCCACTAATTATTTCCAATCGCTTCCACTCAGTTGATGTTAAGCTACCATCATGTTTTTTTCCAGTCTTCCCTCTCTCTTCTGTCTTTTGAGATATTAAAGTTTTAGCTATTTCAGTATAATAATATTGCAAATACTCTGCCAGTTAAAAAATGTCTATTGTCTCATGGGATATATCTTCATATCCTCCCACTATATGGAAAAATCAATGTCAAAGTATAAACAGTCTGGTGTACAGTATATCTGGTTAGATTAAACATTCCAGATCCTATTCCAGGCTTTTCCAAGAACTAGAAATAATCAGAAGTCTGATTTCCGTGTTTTTTCCACCTGTGAAGGATACAATGATGTTCCAAGGCCCCAGTCGCAGCCAGTTAGGCCAGAATCCCTTATAGAGCGCGAAGAAGCCCTCGTTCTTCCACGTCTGCATCACTCCGTCCAGTGTTCCTTTGTACATGGGGCTTCCCGACAAAACTCGCTGGTTCATCATGCGGGTCCGGACCACGTCTACAGGGTTGGAGGCCAGCGCTCCCGCCAAGCCACACGTGAAACTTGAGCTGCTCACATGGAACAAGTTTAACAGACCAAAGATTAAAAAAAACAAACAACAAAAAAAAAAAACACTGCCACCACGAGCGTCCAGTGCAGTTTTAATCACTGCTAAAATACTACTTATAGACATACCGTTTCATCCCGAAAAGAGAGTTTAAGACTAAATAAACTTACATGAAATGTGTCAAAATGGTGTCTCCCATCATGCCGGAGCGAAGGAGGTGCTTCTTCGTTATGTCATAGACAGGAAGTTCCACCCCGACAACAATGGCTGCTCGCTGCGCTGTGGGGATGACACCCTGAGGAGGAGGACGATGACGTCATCATTTGATTTATCATAAAAAAAAAAAAAATACATTATAACCGCTTTAAAGATTTGCTCGGCTTGGTTTTACTGAGTTGGCTTTAATAAGCAGCTGTTAAATGAATGAAAAAACAAATGACGTTTTGAGCCATGATGGTCAATAAAAATTAAAAACTCAAAGAATGAATGGGACGCCATCTTGGAACACAGTATCCACTACTTGGACTACATAAATAATGCACATACACGTCCCTACACATAGTGATCCAGCACTCACTCTCCACAGCCCTCTGGTGCCTTCGGTCTGGTAGATGTTGATGAAGTTGGACATCATGCTGCCTTGGAGCAGACTGCCCTGCGCCTGCATTCTGATCTGGAACAAAAACAGACACACAAACAAATGGTCAAACATTTTTAACCCCTTATTTACAGCACAGCACTTCACTCAGTGTCTAAACTCAGGTATTAGGATTCATTTTAAGCAGCTGTAGGAATAAAAGCCACTGACTGGACTATTTCAGTATCTAAATATATTATAATGTTTTAACAGCTTTTTAAGAGTAAAATTCAAGCACTTTTCAAGCACTCCGAACCAAAAACGTCCAGACTCTCGAAGCCTTTATCATCACATCTAAATTGTTGCCAGGAGACAACAAACTAAATAATATGACGACGGGATCGTTTCATTTCCAATATTAAAAGATTGTTGGTTTACATGAGTGACTGTGTCGATGATGAAACACCAGATTATGTTGAAAATCAAACATTTTTCAATAAGTAATATTCAAATTCAAGCATATTCCTAACTTTGAAAACATAACGGTTAAAATTAAGCATTTTCCAAACTAGATGTAATCAGCATTAGCATGTTCTTGATCTATGACTTAAAACAATTCATCGATTTATTTTCTGTTGATTCATTCATCATTTCTGTAGAACTTTGCTGTAAATTTACAAGCTGAATTATTATTCTTGGAAAAAGAAACAACATTTAGACCACGTGGCACTGAACAATAACATTTGTTTTGGTTGATTTGCAGCTTTTTCTTTAAAAGGAAACCACACTATGTATTCTGTAACAGGGAAACAGTAAGCCTGTAAAGTAAGAAATAACAAAACAAAAAGATTAAATCTGAAAAGAATCTCAAATTTCAATATGTGGTTTAAACTGTTTTTATGTAACTGTGATCAAGTAGGAAGATGGGTGACGGGGCTGCTCTTTAAGCACTGTTTAATAAAGGATTAACTAAGCACTGCTTTCATTGATATACTGGTGAACAGATATATATTTCTTGTCCGCAGCATTAAGACTCACCTTGAGGACGTCGGTGGGGTTGGCCAGAGAGGAGGACAGGACCCCGGACACCACACCGCAGAAGACGTTGATGACCATGGTCTCGTCTGTCGGGAAAGAGACAAGGAATGATATCAATTAACACACAAAGACAAAAGCACACAAACGCATTGATTAGCCTATCAGTGACTACATGTATAGATGTCTAGAAGCATGATATGTTATTTGCATAGATCATAAAAGTGTCATGAGTTTTAAGAAATTGTGTGTCATTGTCAAAACTCTAGTTGATCCTGCTTGGGACAAAACATTTATGTGTCCTGCTAAACTAGGTTTTTGGCTGTAAGATGATTTATTATGTGGTGAAACGAAATATGTCTTCTTATGAATAATGTCTGGAAATATCAGCATACAAAGTGTTTATTTTGTGACGACCAGCTCACTGTAAATTGCTTTGACGTGTTATTACAATTAATAGTAAATTAAAAAGGCACTTGATTTTTGATTATTCACTATTTTTAAAAATTGTACTTATCTGGAGTTTCATACACTACACAGCTGTTTTAGTATCATCATTTTTAGGGTGCCTTTTTAACATCTGGCCAGGGACAACAGCTGGAAATTAGCCTTATAGAGTAAGCTAACTCCAGCTCTTTTTTTTTTTCTTCCAATTGGCATCATCTGTGTCAAATAAACGAGTAAAATAAAATAAGTAATGAGAAAATGAGCACAAAAGTATGAGGATGAGACATCAACACATCCTGCACAGGTAAGAATCAGCCCCAAACATCTTACGTGTGTTTTAATCATCTGATTTTAAACCTTCTTGTCTTCTTGGTTCACTTCGTCAAATGCATGGTATGTACTTTTTGGATCGTATTATTTAGAACAAATACAAAGAACACAGTATGCTCCGACCCAAACAAGAAACAAAGTAGAGGGTGTTGAAAATGACAGATTGTTTCTTGCATCCTGTTGGGATTCTAGTAAAGCTACACGTTCAACATCGATGTGAACTGAAGTTGCAACAAGAAAGTCAGAAAAGACAAAAAAAGTAGTTATTTTCAGGGATTAAGTGTGCAGTATTTTAGTCACAGACAGAGTTTTGTGAGAATTTAAGAAATCATTGTGTCTAATTTATGTTATCTGCATACAAGTGTTCATATTTGCTCTAAGCTACTTAGAACACCATATGGGTGGAGTTAACTGTATATCAACATAAGCTGTTGACCACAAAGCTGCACTTGATGGACCTTCGAGCAGTCCAAACTTTCTCACAGTGGTCTTTCTTTCTCTCACGATGTGTCAAACTCCACCCGCCTGGCGCTCCAAGCACATCGAAACCAATGGCGAGAACTATCTGAAATGTCTGCTGGAGAGACTGCACACGATAGCTTTAAATAAACAGTAACCACTGTTAGCAATTAGCCTCGGCAGAGTTTGTTAGTGGATCTTATTAGTAGTAAGCCAGTATGGTGTCTACACTGGAGTGAGAGGAAGAGGAGGAGACAAAATAATAATGGATTGAGTTTAGAACAATAGTTACAGTGCTCTTTGATCAATCTGACCCAACAGTTAGTGTGGCGGTCCTCGCTCCGCTCATTTTTTGGACAGGGGAACGGGGCGTTCGATCCCACCACAACCACAGGGCAAACCCAAGCCTGCATCAAAACAAGCATTCAAAAACACAGTGGCACCATCGGGGCAGAGGGCATGCAGAGAGGAGAGGCACAACAGTCAACAGAAACAAAACAAAACGAAAAAACAAAAACAAAAAGAGCGCTTTGGATTTTGGCAAATTGATTTTCTCAATTATTTAAACAGTCATGCCCATTACTTTTCATTTGCACTTACATTACGTTTGGATTTTATTCATTTGTACCTTTTGGCAGCTTGTCAAGTCCGCCATTTTGTCAAGTTAAGTAGAATAACGGTAGTAAATACCTGTGTACAGTATCTGCCACCTTCAGGGCATCATAGAGGTCAAAGGTGCAACAGAAGATGCGTCACTGCATTTGGGACTTTACTCTGAGCACTCTACTACTGGCTACTTGTCAATGGAGTGAGACGTTTTCTACCATATTCTTACTTTACTTCACTTTGGATAACAGTATCAGTTAACTGGCTAAAATTTAAAATGTGAGAAAATGACTTGGGTGCTACTACTGCCGAATTATTTGCTGCTACGGGGGTTTGCTCTCAGCTCTCAGCAGTTCAAGGTTGTTTTTTGTACTTCTAACCGTCATCAATGCTTACAGACCAAACTTAGTTTGCATCCGCCTGAAACCAGTCAGAGCCCCAATGCAAATATGAATCTAAATTTAATATACACCGCTACTCGCTATCAGTATCATTCAAACCACCTCCATTGTTACTTGTTTGGCCCTATATTTTCTAGATTAATATCTTGTGGTTGAAAACACTCTTTAGGATTCAGGTGACTTCTGTGACACTAACTAACTGAAGCCTGTGAATTAAAAGGCGAGTTTCCTTCCAGAGTTTATAAGAGAGGTTAGCTGAAAGGTAGAAGACAGAAATAAATTAACACTCACCTTCTGGATGACTGACAAACAGCCTCTTCAGAGAGTTGTAGGTTCCTATCTTGATTGTCCCATAAGAAGCTTGTCTCAACAGAGCAGGAGAAATCCTGTGAGGAGAGGTAACATATGTTTATTTACCTTTACCCTGGGGTTAACTGAAGGCAGGTACAGGAGAAGACGCAGTGCTTATCTGTTACTTTCCTCACATGAATGTGGCTTAGGATGCAAATCAACAAAATGTCAAGTCTTATTGAGGAAATCCGGGCTTATTTTCTATTACTCAAAAGCAGAGCTGAATCTTAACAATTGTAGACACAAATCACTTGAATCACACCCACTGCTTTAACAGTCAAAGAGAAGCTCCTTCTTTATCCAATTTCAAAATGGAGCACGTTTCCTGTCCCACTGGGCTTCTTTCAAATCTGTTGGATTCAGCAATATCACAGTTCAACCACCCACAAAGTGTAACAGCTCTATGAGCAAAGATTACTACTGCATAATGTATTGAGCACATGCTGTTTATATCAGCAGTAACTGCATTTACTTAACAGCACACTGAGTTTAACTAAAAGCTCTCTCTTCCCAGGATCGGCAAGACATCTGGGAGTGTATTCACACTTCTTAAGCGGCCCGAGTGCTGAAATTCTAAGGAAATTTTCATGACCAAGAATTCCCCATTAAATGTACGATTGCATCCTAGTTTAAACTCTTACTAAAGCTCCACAGGTACCTGGGGAGTAAGTAGGAAGGCTTTTCTGTAGCTGCGGTGTTCTTGAGCAGATGTGTATTAAGCAAAGGCAGGCGTTATCTGGTAAAGTGGTACAGAGCAGATTGCGCATGGGATGAGCCACGTTGTGCTGACAGAAAGAATTAACCCCATTATGCAATTAATGCTATATCACAGCCTCTGTTTATTTCATTCCCATCAGACGTGCACGCCAACTGAACAGCATTAATGGATATAAGGCCACCCCTGTGTTGTCAGCCTCATTGATGGCACCCACGTCCATGTTAGTGAGGGTCTAATTTATATAGAAAAAAATTGATTAGGGTTAAATTGATAGAAAACTCCAAATGATTGCCACATCAACACAAATATCAGCGAATTACACTTCAATATTTTTGTGATTATGGAGTGGTTTCCTGTGAGCATTGTGAATAATTATGAAAGCACGCTGGGATTTAACTTGATTAGCCAACAGCATTGAAGTAGAGCATCGTACATGGCAACGGGGTCAACACCACCTCCCCACTGAGATAAAAGTTATTGTATTATACTCGACCGTCACCCATTACATCTGTCTGCAAATCAGCTGCGGTGGTCAAATTGTGTATGTACAAAGAATGTGATGTTGCTTGTGCAGAACCTAAAAAAAAAAGCACGTTCCATACCCAGAGTAGAGCGCCCGGATGCCCTCCTCCTTGCCAATCCTGAAGAGGGCGTGGAACATGCCTCTGTAGCGCACCTCCGTGTACTGGGACTGACCCTGGACCTGGAGCCGGGTCTTCGTCAGGTCAATGGGAAATGTCCCTGAGAGAAAACATTTAATAACAATAATAAGAACATGAAAGCTTAACTGAAAAAAAATGAAGGTAGTGGAGTTACAGAGGCATAGAGAATATTTTGCAGGTATACTGTGGCTTGTAACTTTCAGTCATAACAAAACTGTCAAATTCATACTGCCAGGTAGCCCCAGTTTTCACCTCATGTATTACCGTTGCATTCAAATCACAGGGTATGATACATTTCAACCATTTTTAACCTGTTTTAACTCCTATCCAGGCACCAGAAATGGCATATTTCCTTTCTTGTTTTGTAAATCACAAGAACATTATAACATAATAGAAAACAACATCAATATGTACAAAAATACCAAGTAAAACGTTTTAATTCTGGCTCAGGTCCTGGATTAGGGAAAACAGTTGAATATCTTTTTTATCATGCAGAAGACAATCTAATTTTTTTTTATTTATTTTTTTTTTAAACCTGATAGCTTTGTGACTCAAATGTATCTATAAAATAATATAAAACCTGACTGGGGCTAAGTGCCAGGTTAATTACTGTTCAGCAGATTATTGTGTGTTATTATTATGCAAATTATAAAGAAAGCAGTGTGAACCTGACTTAATGGTATCTGCAGTTGCAGGACAAAGCAAATAATGTGCACCAAAGAGCTTTGATATTTATTCAGCTGGATGCATGGTTCCCTTTCTGAAGCCAGCGCTACCACCACTCCGCAGATGGTGATGTTGTTATTATTACTGCAAATCCATTGCATTGAATATGTACTACCATGGCATTACAGCACGATACATACATGACGGCTAAGGATCTGCGTGTGGTGGTGCATCACGTAGCCTACCGAATTCTGCGACAATCGAGGCCATCCCTCCGTAGATGAACGGCTTCCAGTTCAAGTGGACCATCTCCGCGGCGGCCGCTGCTTCCACCTGCTGCAGCCCCGCTAACAACAACAGCAGGCCGCCCAGACAGAGGTCAACACAGTGCTGCAACCTCAGACAGTACAACATGTCGATAAACATTGAGATCTAATGATGTTACAGTTCAAGGAGGCTCCTCAGCATCAGCATCCCAACGTACTGCGCCGGAAAGAGACGCCCGCCGTGTCGAACACCGCTGAGACAGCCATCATATTCGTTGTGGGGTTGCTATTGGCTGCGGGCTCAGTCAATCAAACTTGTAAGCGATTCAATTGGCTGGTGTGCCGGGGTGGGCAAACCGTTAGTGACAGCAACAGTGTCTTCAGAATAAAATAAGTTATTTATTATTGTTAACGCTGGTCATATGCTCAACAGAGACGCTACTTAATTAACGAAATGAAAATCATCCTTCTAGTAAAGACGTACAATTGTAATATCTGAAAATCGGGGCTTTTTGTTTTTCGTCTTTATTACAGAGATGGCCGTCACAACTGTTTCGGACGGTTAGCCCGAACCAGATGGCTCCTGCTAGGCTAACGGCTAGTCAGCTAACACTTGTGGAAATTAACAGTTAGCGACTAGTTACCGTTACATTCAGCCGAAATGTCACGTACCTGTGTTGTCGTTAAAAATCCGCGACCTGCTACTTGACTTGGTTTTCCATGACTTAACGCATATACGTGGCTTGACTTTAATAAAGTGCAAGCAGAAAACTTCTCGCCCGCTGTTAGCTTCCCATTTCAGCTAATGTCAAGTAACGGCTACACCAGAACAGAACTGAGCAGCTTCAGCTTCAGCTTCTTCTTCGTCTTCGCTTCGTCTTCTTCTTCTTTAACGTTTAACGGCAGCTGGCATCCTTAGTGTTGCATTACTGCCATCTTCTGGAGATAGTTAACTCCTACAGCGTCCGGTTTGTCCCCTCCCCTGACCAAACTTCTTCTGCCTTGTCTACTTCCACAAATATTCTCCAGTATGTCCTTTAACCCTACTCCTGTTAGCCCAAATCAGTCATTAGCTTTAACCCCATCTTGTCCTTTCTCTCTGATATATATTTCCTGCAACTAACAAACACATGTTCTACCTGACAAAGTTCACAAAGACCAGATAAATGCTTCCCTACAATAAAGCGTGCTGTTCAGATTACTCTGTCCTCTTCTCAATCTAGTCATTATTACCCCTTTTTTTCTATTTCCTCCCCTGTTTCTTACAATACCCACTCTATTTTTAATTAAATGAATGTGACCTCTGCCATGTAATGACTGGATAGACAGACAGACGGATAGATAGATAGAGTAAAAGTGAAAAATGACATACAGTCTTTTTAAGAAAATTGATTTTGTTTTATTGGAGTGGATCTGTCTACATTATATCTAAATAATGATATTAAGGTATCACGACACACCTGCTGAATGTCCTTACATACTGTTTAGGGACTGAGTGCAGTGAGAAATAGGTCATCAATCATATCACCTCAATAGACAACTGCCATAGCCAGTGTTTATTTTTTCTAAATGTAATTTATTAAAGCAAACATCTTGACTAAGAACACCTTGAATTTTTTTTACCATAACCTCCTGGGTGGAGTGGCTAATGCTGGAGGGAGTGTTACACAATCACTCAGTTAATTCACAGCTGTGAAAAAGTAAAAGTTGTCACCACAGCCTTGGCATCTGGCCGCCACTCTGACACTCAGAGCCTTGCTCAAAAGGACATCATCTTTTTAAGGCAGCAGATAATATTATAGCCCGTTCACATAACGTGTTGCCCCAGTATTCTAACTAAGACATCATCTGCGATCAGTTCTTTCACAAACTAAAAAATAATCCGTTCTCAGAATGTCGGCTTTGTTTGTTTATCCTGTTGCCTTCAGAAGTATGTCACCTGAAATTCTTAATACAACCGTGCGCAGTAGTTTCATCATGCAGTGGTAGTGAAGGGTATCATAGCAACAACAAGGCGGAGCTGTGTTGCCCCGTCTCCACAGGGAAGTAAAGACGCATGTTGAGTTATGTACTTGTGTTAACGTGACTTATGTGTACCTAAGTAGAGTAGAAGTCTTCACAGGTCCTCTTGGTTCCTAGTAACCAAGCTGGGTCCAATTTATATTCAGTCTAATTAGGTATGGGTATTGCCTCAGGTGTCAGGTCTGTGTACCAGTATGTCTTATACCCAAGTGGATCCAAGAGGACTTGCTATCAGCTTTGGTCACATGGTGTTTCAGTATTGCTACTCTTTTTGACTACAGCTGCTCCTTGATTGGCGGAGCATCCTACTGCTGCCAGTGCTACTGCTCTGTCTCTCTATTTGGGTCTATTTCGGTAGGTTTTCCCAAATTTTCCAAGCTTTACTCTGAACAGGTGCTGCTGCCCCACTGAACACCCTCTGCCTTGCACATGGACAGCTCTGTGGTGGTTGTTAATGAAGGGAAGACGATTTGCACCATCGCACATTCCAACAATACTGCCAGCGTGTCCAGGAACTTCAACCAGCAGCCTCCCGGTTACGAGCCTGTTCCTTTAAGCTTCGTTTCTCTACTGCAGCTAAGCTCGCAGTGAACCCTCAAAATGCGTTTAAAAGACGACTGTCCTTTCCACCTCACTCGCATCTCACACAGCAGATACCCACAGTGTTAATCTACATCAGTAAAAAACAATAAAACATTTCAGATACTGCTCGCCTCCTCATCTCAAATATAGTCTGAGAATTGCAGTAGTGAACACAACAGGGCAGTTGGAGCCCAATTCAGAGTAAACGGAGTTGATGGAAACTTCACAGTCCAAGAATGGAGTGACACCATTCCTCTTCCTCTGCTCCTTCTTCTTCTCTTTAACTGGCGATGCACTACTGGAGGGCATGCTTGACAACAGCAGCAGTGGCCATAGTGGCAGGACAGGTCCGGAGTTATTGGTATAGACGCAGGAAGCGCCGTGGATCAGAGAGTGGTGCGCAGCAGTCGAATGACACGCTGGTAAAGCTGCTGGACGACTGACACCAGATTCCTAAGGGAAGGGAAAACAATTAAGGAGAGTGAGGAATGAACAGAGAAGTGGATAGAGAGAGAAATGGAGACAGCAAGGTGGGAAGGAAGAAAAAGAATCACTTGAAGGAAAAAGCAGCAGAGAGTGAAAAGGAAGAATACTGAGGAAGGGACCAAAAGGAAAATCATGGAAAGTCATTAGTTACACCTGTGTTTGACAAGCCTAAATGTCTGCTGTGAGAAAAATGACACTCATATTTAACTATTTTTATCATTAACTGGCATGCCCAAACCACAGAGGAACTGCACAGATGCAGTCTTTTATTTTATTACCTCTGCCTTTTCTTTTTTCCCTCAAGCAAAAGGTCACAGGGTGGCTACGCCGGTTCAAATCATTCGATTGTTTTCTGAGCAGATGACAATATTTTAATCAGGCTACTGATCAGTTGCTTCTAGCGCAGGCTATAGGGGTGACGTCAAGATTAAATCAAAATCCCTCGGGGCGCCCCTGTAGCGGGGGTTACAGCCGGTTCTAGTCCAGCCGGGGACCTTTGTTGCGTCTGTCTGTCTGCAATAATGGCCTAAAATACATGGTTTCCTGTCAGGTAGAACATTTGGACTCATATTCAAATATCCAGTTATTCTCTTGTTAACACCTCAAGACTCCAAGGAAGGGGTTATCTGGGTATGACGTTTATTAACTTTCTCCATAGTAAATCCCAAAGAACACTGTCCAACTTGTCTGTTCTTTCTAACATACTGTATGTCAAAGATCTTCCAGATTTTTCTAGGAACAAAATATGGAAATAATAACCTCTAAATAAACGGTCAGATGGTCATTGGCTTTGAGATCTGTTCAAGTACAACTTTTAATAGAGCATGTGGGGCAGCATGAGGGGATGTCTACATACTAAAAACTTTCATTTTCCTGAAGGATAATATGATTGGTGTCTAGAACTTCAGTCACTGTCCATGTTTAACACACTCACACTCACCGAGCTCCAGCAGAGAAGCAGTTGTTGCGGTTTGGGTGGAGGCAGAAGAACGAGGCCACGCAGTAAACACAGCACAACAACATGGACAGCAGCCGTCTCTTCAGGGACATCTTCAGTCTGATAGAAACACAAAAGCAATCACTTTTACACTGTCTGCAACACACCACGAACAGGAAGCGTGTCTGCGGCTGGCACACGGACACAAAGCAGACAAGAAATAACATCTTTTCTTGAACTATTATCTTCCAGGTCTGGCATTTTACCCCAAATGCCAAACATTCAAAAAGTACCAACACACGTGGCATATACTGTAAGCCTTTCTTCTTTACAGACTATGAGTTTGTGTCTGTTCACTCTACTGTCTGTTTATTTATTTAAATTTAATTAAATGTGTCCTGGAAGAATCCTGGAAGAGTTTCTTTTTCCTCAGAAAAATTCCAAGCACAACAACAAAGTGCAGTTTTGTCCGGCAATCTGTTGATAACAATAAGGCTGTTGTCGATTTATGTTTTTATCTGGCTAGGAAGCTATGCCATGTAACCTTTAATTAACCAGGAAGTGTTTTGAGGTGGATTATTATTCTTTTACAAGAAAGACCTGGTCAAAATGGTGGAGTAGTTAACACATGTTGACAGAAACAGAGTGAATGGCTGGTATTAAGACAGTGTTTCCAAATGACGTTTGTCTTAGAAATCATTCTAAGCCATTGGTATGTAGAACGAAACTGCAGTTCTGCCAAGGTCAGAACGAACTTTGGTGACACTAAAGCTTATCCATCTTCATGATCTGGTTTATAAAAATAATGTGTCTGCTCAGAGGGGAGAACATAATCTGAAATGTTGTTATATTACATCCCCCACTCATGTTAAATCAGATTGTGAGCACATCACCAGTCTTACAGTATACTTCATTAAAATGACAGATCATGAGTAACACAGTCCTTTTCTAAAAACACATTTCTACAAATTATCTGTAATATCAGGATGTGAAAGTGTAATAAATTTGGGATTTTGTTCTAGTCAGTTTAGTCCTTGTCACTAATCAGGCACAACCCCAAGACCTCCGATACAAATCCAACTCTGCTGCGGGCCACACTGATGTGTGACAACAATGGGAAGCAGCAGCTAAATCCCTGCTCCTATTGAACGCCACACATCATCATCATCATCATCATCATCATCATCATCACCTTAACAATCCTGTCCGGAAGAACTCTTTCCTGACAGATTGATCTTCCAAAACTGGAAAAGTCGTCGCTTTGGTTAAAAAAGCAGCAGCTCCTCAGCAGCTCCTTCGAAACAGGTCCCAGGCCCAGGTGGAGTTACAAGAATCCGTCACAGCAGTCGGAGGATGCCGTTGGCAGAGGTGTAAACAGGACCCCGGCTTCCTGGGTGCTGCTGGGCACTGGGCACAATTACTGCTGACGCACACTTTGTTTTGAAAGGTCCTGAAAGGTCTAGCAGGGTTGAATAACATTCCTACATTGTGTGTCTGTTGGAGCTAGTTTGGCTTGTCGGAAGGGAGGGTCGGGGGGGGGAACGGGGGGTGAGAGGTGAGAGGTATTAAAAATAGGATCTTTCCTCTCAGGTTGCTGTGGCCTCAACCCGATGAAACTGTGCTCTGTTGCTCTGGGCTGGCTGGGATTGTTGTGTTGAGGTGTGACAGAATGAGAAGTGTGAAAACACCTGGGCTGGGCGAACACATTCAGATTTTCTCTCTACATATTTTTCACAAAGGGGCTTGAAGAATCAGCTACTGGTTTAAATTGTATAAACTGTATTTTGCAGTGCACGTTTTCAGGAGTCTACAGCTTTGCGAGCGGCTCTGTGAGGCTGATCTTAGGCACAGCTGTGCTTTAAGCTAAATGCTAACATCAGCGTGTAAACATGGTCACAATGATGATGTTAACATGCTGATTTTTAGCAGGTAATGTTTACCAGGCTCACAATATTTAGTGTGTTAGCATGCTAACGAAAGCTGTCTGTACCAAAATGCCATGGCTATCCATTCAGTAGTTATTGAACCAATTTGAACCAAAAATGTCAACCTCATGGTGGCGCTAAAGGTGATTACCAAAGTCACTGGGATACATTGAATGTCTGTACAAAGTTTTCTGCCTATCCATGTAACAGATGTCAAACTATTTCACTGAATAAATGAAAACTTTGACCTGCTGGTGGCGCTAGAGGAAAAGATTCATCTTCTAGGGACCTTGGACATCTGAACCATCAGCATCAGTCCCTGGTTTGATGGTTCTGAAACTGTACAGTGACACATCTTTCTCTTTTATATTCCTAAATGATGTCTATGGCACATGCAGCATGTGAGCGGTTCCTGTACCAATACTTGATATTCTCTTTTGTTAATTTTGGTTGTTGGCAGACAAATGTAATGAACATAATTTAAGATGTTCGGCAAAATGATCAAAGTAAATTCTGCATAGAGGTCGTTTTTTAAAAGAGGCACACAGTGAAATGAACAATAAAACTCAATGAGCACACAATGGCACAAAAAACACACATGCACAGACGTTTATTATTTTACGTCTTGGAAAAAACAAACGTTTTTGTAGCTACTCACTGTGCACCTGCAGGTAAGATAAAAATACTAATCAATAATACAGAATTTTAACAATCCCCTTCATAATATAATACCTGCAATTTCATTTCGAACAGACATAAGTGATGTTTGTGCATTTTGAGTTTTCTTAAAATATGATTCATTTTGAGGACAGTTTGGATCATCATCCCTTTGAACAATCCCTTCTTGAGTTGTGTCCAGCCCCAATATCCTCTTTTAACTAGAAATATGCTGAAGAAAGAAATTCTCTCCAACACAACAAATAAAAAGGTCATTGGCATACACGCTATCAAAAGCTAATCATTAACCAGATTAAGTTTAGGTAGGGGTTTCTCCAGTCGCTTGTATTTTTTTCTTTTAGTATTCTTCCCACAGACTATTGCTGCTGCTGCTCACTCGTTTGAGAAGCTGGTGTGATGCCAGGTGATGCTTTGAGTGTGTGCAGCGAGAAAGCGTCATTAGCCAGATCTATTTGTGTGTGAATCTTAGTGGAAAATGGTCCCATCATGCCAGATGTCTCTCCCGGGGACTCTGGGTCCAGAGTAGGACGGCAGCCAGCAGGGTTAGAGTTTAACTAAGCCCATTCAGCTCTGTACAGCACACAAACACGGTTGTAGCTGCTTCTGTTTTATATTACTGAATGGATTCACTTCTTACTTAAGCTATATTGTTTATTTACCAATATCACTACTTCTAATCAATACAGTACATGCAGGAGTCCACCAGGGGGCCACCAGAAATAACTCCTTCCACTTTGTAAACTACAGTTAGGATATAATTCAAGTCAATGAATAGTGTCGGTCCAGTGTTATTCCCTATGGTTTTATAATTATAATGCATTATATATGAGTCATAAAGTTAAAAACCTGCCAACATTACTCTGAACCGGCTGGATCAAACATGCTGGGCCAGGGGGCTGGAGCTGATCCCAGCTGACACTGGGCACGAGGCGGGGTACACCCTGGACAGGTCACCAGTCATTCACAGGGCCAACAACCAAACCAAGTCTTAGTTTTAAGGAATCTTCTTGATTAAAAATTCTAAATAAATTGATTATAAAAATAGAGATCTTCCTGCTCGGCAGAGAGCCAGCAGGCAGGCGGCTGGGACAAGGGTCAGTCCCAGACAGGCAACAACAACGGATGTGTAGCGGAAGGGTATGTATGTTTTCGTGCTGTTGTGTGTGTGCGTCTATATGCTCTATGTGTGTGTGTGTGTGTGTGTGAGAAAGAGAGAGGGGAGGGGACAAACCAGACCTGCTGATAATGCTGGGAGTGTTTCTGTCCTACTGCATTTGGGATTTTAAGGACACTGATGAGAACGAGGAGATCGAAATGGTTGTTTTAGGAACAGATTCACTTTGTAATACATTGATATGAGTCACCGTGGCAACATGACATTGGATTAACGTAACAGGAGGATATTGATTATACAAGCTTCTTCATCTTGTGGTGATCAAAATAGCATGACGGGTCTTAACCTTTCTTAAAGTTTTAACCTATTTTGTTTTTGAGTGTCTGTGCAGATCTCTGTTTTTTTCTGACTGTGATTAACGGCAATTTTGTGTTGTAATATACGACAGCTGAAAGGGATAAAAGAGAGATTCTGATCGCAACAATGTCAGCCCACCCCAACCGCAAACAGGCTTTGTGAACTTCACCTTACAATCTTTGGGGATTCTTTTGTTATCAACATGTCATATTTGAGCGGACATGCGAGCACTGAGGCCTCTGTTAGCATAACTCCTAACATGGACTACAGTGAGCCGACAGCCCAAAGCGACGTGGGGCCTCAGATGATGGGTGTGATCCTGAGCATCGCCTCTTGCCTCATCATCTCCACAAACCTGCTGGTGGCAGCTGCTCTACTTAAGCTACTCCTCAAGAAGAGCAGCCAGAGCTGGTGCTTTGTCCTCAACCTGGCACTGGCCGACGCCCTGGTGGGTGTGGCCATCACCGGCCTGGCCACAGAGGACTTCAACAGCAACAATATCACTGAGAACCGGCAAAGCCATGTCACTACTGGACCTCCCACAAATGCCACGCCTGCTGCTCAAGGCAAGGCCCGGTGTTTGATGCGGATGGCCTTCGTGACGTCGCCCTGCACAGCATCCATCATGTCCATGTTCCTGATCTCACTTGACCGCTACGCAGCCATCAAGATGCCCCTGAGGTACTCCCAGCTGTCTGGGAAGGGGACAGCAATCGGGTCCCTGCTGGCTCTGTGGATCAGCTCCCTCACTGTGGGATTCTTGCCAGGTGAGACTTAGAGATGTAAAACTGATTAATTGCTTTATGGTGTGTGTTAAGGGTAAAAGAAGCTGGCGTTCAGACAGAAAATAGCATTTAAAACATGCCTTTGTTGTTCTGGCACGTCATGTTGCAAAAGGAATAGATGAGAAAAGGTCCGGGAAGTCAAGTTTGAGTAATACATCCATGAGTTTTAAAGGTTTATGAGACAGAATATGCCGTCAGCAATCATTTTAAACTCCATCGCAATGGTTGTCAGGTAAACCGTAGAATTATGCCATTCATGTTACACAGTAATCTAATAACCTGCATCTGATTCAAATTGATAGATAGTGGGTGAACATTTAAAGGTTCTGGAGTTTTTGAACTCTAGTAGCACTGCAGTTTGTCCATAAGTGGGTCCCTGTTTTGTTTGTCTCATGCACACGCACGAGGGCGCACATGCATGTGGGTGACGCTGTACACTTTCCTGCCAATGGTTTCACACTATTCCACTGACCTACAGCTGGAGGTAATGCGCCAAGAAATACAGCAAAGCGACATCAAAGGCAGTGAATAAGAAGACTGCTAGCAAATAAACATGGATGCAAACAATGCAGGATTCAAAATCATTTCAAAAAACAGCTTTGCAAATGTTTTATGAGGAAGGAAATCTCAAGGACCTCAAGGGTACACACAATGAGTGTTGGTGAGAAAGACTGAATGTAAACTTGTTTTTGTTTACAAAAAAGCTCCAAGTGCACCTTAAAGGAATGAAAAAGGTACAGAATAAATAGTCTTATTTTCTTTCTTTCCAAGATTAAGACGAGAAGATCAATATCAATCTTAGCTTAGCATAAAGACTGGAGGCAGAGGTAAACAGCTAGCCTGTTTGAAAATTCACCCCCCCAACACCTCTAACGCTGACTAATTAACTGACTTATGTATTTTGTTTGTTTAACCCAAACTGAAAAACAAATAGCTTTGCAGAACAAACTTTTTATGGAAATATGAAAATAACTGAGTGTGTATATTTATAGCAAGAAGCTGTGGGTTTTCCCATTTCCTTCAATTCACAGTCACAATTTTCTTGGAGATGACTACTGCTGCTGCTGGGTGATTTTCCCTAAACATTAAGTTTCTGGCAACTTTTTCATACTGGGAAACGTACCATAACGTTTTGTTCTTGTAGTATATTGATGGACTTTGAGGACTGAGTGTAAGAAGCAGTAGTGTCATATGGCAAATAACCCATGTCCTCTGTTTCTCAGTCATGGTGCGGCAGATGCAGACGAACAGCTATGACGGCTTCTGTGCCTTTTTCTCCGTCATCCACCAGGAGGGCATCATCGTGTTATTCAGCGTGTGCTTCTTCCCTGTGCTCTCTGTGTTTGTTTACATCTACCTGGACATCCTGAAGATCGCCTGCAGCCACCAGAGGCAGATCTGCCAAGTTAGGCAAGCTGGTTCCAGGACGGCTGACCACCATGGCCATCAACATTACCAGCATCATCACCAGCATCAGCAGCTGAGGAGCGGTTACTGGAGCCATGTCAAGGCCCTGAGGACGGTGGCGGTGCTCGTGGGCTGCTTCTTGGTCCTCTGGTGCCCCTTCTTTGTGACGTGCATAGTGCACCTTCTGTGTATAAGCTGCAAACTCATCGACGTGTTGGAGAATTATCTGTGGCTGTTGGGACTGTCCAACTCACTGATCAACCCTCTGGTGTACGCCTTCTGGCAAAGGGAGGTGCGGCTGCAGTTAGCAGTCATGTTTTCCGGCTTTACCGGCAGGCCGTTGGCTGCTGGACCACCAGGTGTTACAGAAAGATGTGACCCGCAGCCACCTGTGCTGACTCAAGCTGGTGTTTCTGGTGGAGATACCCTCAACCCTTCGCTGTTGCAGCCAATTATCAGTAACAACAAGGCCAACACTGTGCCACTATCTGCCACGACCAGCTTGTGAAAGAAACCAGAGAAACAGCGGCAACAAAAACATATAGACAGAGTGCATTATCAATGTTCAATATCAATATTCTAGACCTTCTAGATACTGTGGCTGTAGAGTTCTTGCAAAGAAAGAGACGAACGTAAACAACTTGTTTTAAGAGCTGTGAAGTGTAACTTGCTCCACTCTCACGCTCTTTCTGAAAAGCTGAAACATTTTGTTTCTGTCCAAATTTTATGCTAAATTGATATCTACCAGATAGTAAAATGTGAGGCCCCTTTCATTTTAACCAAGATAAAACAACAATTATTGAGGAATTATTGTCCACATGTCTATTTCCCCTTAAAAGATGAATGTCTCCGTTCTGAATTTAAACTTACCTACTAGCTTTACGTTACTTTGACTTTAAATTGATTCATGAATTTGACTTTATTTACAACCACTTATTTATTTTTTAAACTTTTGTTTAAATACTGGAGTTGGGAGTAAAGTGTACTTTACATTTACATCTTCGGCACTGACCCGGGCCCCACTATTGAGACGTTTTTGGGAAACAGGGCCTCAATACTCCAGAGCGGCTAATGTTAAGTATTACTTTCCATATCAAATTTACAATGGTACACGGATTATAATTCATACATAATATAAGTCTCACTCCATCACAGATGCAGCAGGATCATTCTGTACCCTCCAGTAGTACATGGACCAACGCCCAGTTTGACCCAATTGCTTTAGTCCTGAGCCCGATCCGGGCCTGACAACTAATAAAGTTTTAAAGTCAAAACGTCCTCTGCCTTTCTTTGACTCTAGTTTTCAAACTATCCATCATCATGTGTTCAGTACAAATCTGTAAAATATGTTGAACAAAATAACAAATATCACGCGGCATTCAAGGAAAATTCATGCCGCTCGATTCGTCGCTCCACTACTTTGGTCCAGACTGAAATATCTGAAAAACTATCACATAGATTGCCTCGACATTTTATGTAGGCATTCATGATCCCCAGAGGATGAATTCTCCTGACTTTGGTGATCCCTGACTTTTCCTCTAGCGCCACCATGAGGTTGACATTTGTGGTTTTGAGTAAAATGTTTAAACGAGTGGACGGATTGAAATTTGCCACACACATTTATTTCCCCTTCATGATGAATTGTAATCACTTTAGTGGGTAATATGGTTAACACTATACCTGCCAAACATCAGCATGTTAGCATCGTCTCTGTGAGGATGTTAGCATGTTGTCTTTAGCATTTAGTTCAAAGCACTGCTGTGGCTAAATACAGCCTCGCAGAGCTGCTGTATATTTTAAGTCATCATTTCTATGTCTCTGGTTAAGATAACATTGTACACATCAAAGTAATGGCTGTGATCTGGGAATGTGGAAACATCGCTAAAAATAAGTCAGAGTGGGCAAAAAACATGAGCAGTCACACAATCAAACACTAGGTTTGAGCCAAATCTGAGCTATGAAAATATGATTCTTTCAGAACACATTAGTGTCTTTTATATAATGATCTTACACAAAGCAGAGCACCAGGTTTGGGCTTGTCGTCACTCAGTTTACCTGCTAAGTGATGAGTACACAGACTATCCGCCTCTCCCTGGTGTTCACTCTGTTGAGTGACAGCTTGGGCAGGGGACTCATAAAAGTGACAGCACTACAGCATAATTTAGAGAATTGTTCCACAGTTCCCAGTGAAACCAGAGGGGTCAGAGGTCAGTAGCAGCAGGGGGCAGGAAAGAGTTCAACGGTCCGGTTTCACAGACTTTGACATGTGTTCCTGATGAGTCCACAAGGGTTCAGGCCTGTCCCACTGTGGAATCAGAGACTGTAAGAGGGGCGCTCACTGACTTTTTGAGCCCTTTATGCACACTTACTGGAAGTCTGATATCCCGCAGAGACTCGCAGAGGACACTGCCTGTGTGCAGCCGAGAGAAAAACCCACAAGAAAGTGGGCTGTAATGTTAATAAACAGAGATATATACCTCCTTGGTGTTTGTTTACTACCAAAAAGGAGACATTTCATTTATTTTTCTGCAGTTACAGTTCCGACTGACACTGTCGGTATTTATTGATTGGTCCAGTATGTGTGTGGACAGAAACTAAAAACAGTTTGTAATATTTAAACAGCCACTCAGGCAGTAGTTAACCAGCTGGGGGCTGATGTTGTTAGCCCTTGCTAAGTCCCACCTGTGATTTGAGCGCTCCCTCTGTTACTCCGGGACTCTGCATGTACCAGCATGGTGAGGTTACAGGACTTCTACTCGTTGCTGTGAGTTTGATCAGATTGGTTATTTGCCACCCATGAAAGAGAGACAGCTCTTTTCTATAATGAGTGCAGGAGCTGCCGATGACTCAGCAGGTGTTGAAATAACATAAACGAACAGGAACATCACGTTGAATCAGTAATAGCACGTTAGCAAGCTAGGCTAACTAGCTTTCCGATCTTCTGTTTCTGCACCTTCGCCCCAAATGAGACAATCAGCAGTGGCTTCACCTTATAGCATCATTTAGACCATATACATCACAGATACCAACACTAAGGGTGCTTTCATGCAAATGTCCAGGTTTACCTGTCAGTTTTCAAAAAAGTCACTGTATTTTGGCTTTAGATTTTTGTTGTCTCTTGCGTGCCAAGTACATTGAGGCAGGACAGACCTCAGATAACATGCAGCAAAGGTCATGAGACAGACTGGAACCCATGACATTATACATAAATTGTGTGCCTTGGCCCCCGGACCCACTTTGTTTTATACTGCTTTATTACATCCATGTGATTTAGTAGCTTTAAAGTGATGGCTCTCAGATAGCAGACGAGCCTGCTGTTTATCTGAGCGGCTATTGCACATGTAATATTTTATAGCTGAATAACTATTCAGTCATGTTAACTTCCTCGGCTGCTTGAATCTTGATAAATATCGTCCGCATTACGTGTCAGCAGTCTGTATCAACAAAGCAGCTACGCCAGGTGATGTCGGGGATTTCTAGCTGGGGTTGGGTAGCTAACATTTACTTTAGACTGACAGACTGCAGTGTCTACATGAAGCCTATCAACTGAGCTGGAAATAGAGCTAATTGACGTGTGGTTCTTTCGTCATTTGTCATGTCATGCTGTGATACACATAAGCTTCAGCAGAGCCCGGCAGGGTCATGCTGGCTTTGTTGTGCATAAACCTAAAAAAGACCTGACACATCTCACTGTGTCTGGGATGGAATACATTAAAGGCAAATCCTGGTTTCATACAACTTTGGTCTTCATTTCTATCAGTAATAATCAGTGCTGGGCAAGTTACTAAAAATGTAACATATTACTGATTGAAAAAGTGTATTATTTTACGTTAACATGTTCTGCAGTAGTCTCTCTGCTGAACACAGAGGGACAAATTTGATGTCAACTCTTTGTATAAGTGCTTTGATGCACTTGTGTCACGGTGACTCCTGTCCTGCCTCCCTTACTTCCTGCCTCTAGTCTGTTGCCGCGTTCACGTCACGTTGTTTAAACCGTAATTACAAGCAGCCGAGTGGGAAAAAACTTTCACGTCAGACTTGTAATGGGTCAGAGATATTGTGAATTTCTAATGACATCTCTTCAGAAACAGCAACATGTTTTTCCCAAAACTCAACGATGTTTCTTTGGTTCCTGAGGTGTTACTGGAGCCGCTGCATCACATTCCACAACTGGTTTTGGAATATACTGAGTATACCTTGTTGTGTCACTTTCTCTCCATCAGATGCCCTCAGAGTTCGCCTCCCTGCACACCTGTCCCTCATCCTCCCTTTAGCACTACAGTTTATATACCTGCCCGTTTACTCTAGTCACTTGATGCCTTCCTGCCTAGTCCCCGTCCTTGAAGACATACCAGTTATTCTGTTAGCTGCTGTCTGTCTGTGACTTACCTTCCCGCCTCTGTGTCACGTGGCATGACCGGGAGTAACAGGAGGTGGACCCAAATGCAGACAGCTGAGGAGGCTCAAAACAGTTTCGAAGGTTTATTTAAATGCTTACTTGTCGGTACAGGCAGGTAGGCAAGCAGGCAAGCAAACAAACAAGCAGGTAGTCCAGGTTCAGGAAAACACAGAGGCACAAGAAAACATCCAACTCAGGGACATGAAAACAAAGCAGTAGGAACGCTCACCAAATCACACACAAGAGAAACAACGCAAGACAATGAACCCACAAAGAACGAAGGACAGGGACCAGTATAAATAATGACTAGACTAACGAGGTAACCAGGGGCAGGTGAGCAATGGGGCAGGAACACACAGGAAACAAGAGACAAGACTACAAAATAAAACAGGAAACCAAAACCAAGATTACAGATCATGACACTCTGCCCCTTTGGACTTGTTCGTCTATTTGGACTTTCTTCTCATTGCTAACTGTGAGACTGTTTATTGACTGTAGAAAGTGTATTTTTGGGTCTTCCTCCTAGTTTCCTTTACCTTAACTGTGACTAATTTCGAAAGTAGTAAAGTAGTGCACACAGATTTCCTGTGCGGTGCGTGATTATCACCGCTGCTCACTTTCGGTTTCAGCTCCAAATTAAGCCGTTAAGTTTTGATCTGGCTAAAATGTCTGATCAACTGGCCGCTCTTGTTTCTTGCCCTGCCAGACTGTTGCAGCCATGTCGCCATGTTCCCAGATCAAAGTAATGAGCACAATGTTATCATAAGCAATAGAGATAATGGCCACATTTAATGTACAATTTTCTAGGCATTTAGTTGACAAGTTTGAAGTTTGGCTACTCTACTCACCTCTGATGGTGTGTGAGGGCAGAAGAATTAAGACACACCAAAATGCAAAATATTTATTGACAAACTGCTGACAAAAATAACTAAGAATCAATGAAGGAAAATAGGGAACTGCTCTGCATTACACTGGATCATGATGGGAGGTCAAAAAAATGTATTTCAAATAGACAGGAATGCTCTCTGAAACAGTTGAGTAATTGCAAAGCTTAAATTACAGCCAGAGGCAGATGTTGAATGTGTGTGTGTGTGTGTGTGTGCTAGCTGTGCTGCTGCATCCTCAGCGAGCTGAAGAACGGGTGCCACAGCGCCTCCTCCAGGGTGATCCGCCTGCACACGTCGTACTCCAACATGCAGCTGACCAGGTCAAACAGCTGCCTCTCTTCCTCGCTGTTCCTCTGAATGTACTGCTGAGAGACAGACAGTTACTCGTGACTTCCTGCTGCTACCTCGCCTACCTCACGGCTGCAGCTGATTGGCTGATCGGAGTGCTGTGTACCTTGAGAGGTTTACAGTGTTTCCTGATGTAATCATCAGAGGAGCTCTGCTCGTCTGGGTTCAGACGCTCGTTGTGCAGGTAATGCTGCTTTCTACACACACACGTTATACAGTAATGAGTTGCAGGTGAGATGGAAACACACTTGCAGCTGTGGAGAGCACATAAAGAAAAGAGCATAAACAGATGACCTCCGTCGCTTTCAATCATAAGCAGGAAACAGTTATCGCCATGGATACTGATGGACACAATGCTCGTCCCTGCTGTTATGTTTTGTTTCCCTGCAGGTGCACAATCCTCTAATTCTGTCCTCTAAAAAGTGTGAGAAGTTTTTATGTGTTATTTTCTGATGGCTTTAGTTTTTGTTTGTACAGAAATGAGACGATACCTGTGAACCCGGTGCAGTCTATACAGCAAGTGCGTTTTCATTCAGCTGTTTTTATGCACAAGCTGTGCAACATTTGGCTGAGGTGGAAAAGTTGGTATATCGATAAAAAGAAAATGCGACAAAGTGGAAACTGATTTAGTGAATAAATGAAGTGACGAAAGTGCAAAAGGCAGACGATAACATCAGATCTGTTTGGACCAATGAGACTGTAACCTTCCTCAAATTAATGCGCCCTCTTCCTCTGCAATGGTTTAATGGTGTGTGTGTGTGTGTAGGTGTGTGTGTGTGTGTGTGGTTACCTGGCCTGTTTCAGCAGGTGGAGGGGGATCGGTCCCAGGACTTTCTCCATCATGGCCAGATGTTCTTTACTGTCGTGGGTCTGAAACAACAGACAGGCAGGGCAGAAAAACTTACTACTGTTTGTCTCTCTCTCTATCTGTGTGTGTGTGTGTGTGTGTGTACCATGAAGAGTGTACGTCCCAGGTAAAACTCCATGAGTACACAGCCGAGACTCCAAACGTCACACGACTGGTTCCAGCCCAGATCTGTGCACAAACACACACAGTTAAAACTACAAACATGGATTATTTGACATGTAGCTAAACTGGTCCAATTTAGTAATTATATGCGTGTGTGTGTGTGTGTGTGAGTTGTGTGTGTACCCAGTATGACCTCTGGAGCTCGGTAATGACGCGTTGACACCAGGGATTCATGGTGTTCGTGGTCAAATGTGGCAGTTCCAAAATCCACCACCTTCACATCCAGACTCCTCAGTTTCCTCTCCTCACACTTCTGACACACACACACACACACACACACACACACAGACACACAGCTAAACATCCTTCCCTACTTGGCAAACCTTGAAATGGCAGCATGACATGTTGTATTTGGTTTTGTCTGCTTTTACAAAACCTTTACCGTCTCATCATTGTACTCCAGGTCGCAGTCAGAGCAGACAAACAGGATGTTCTCCGGCTTCAGGTCTGTGTGCGTCAGCTTGTTACGATGCAGGACTGTAACACACACACACAAACACTCATTGTAATTGTGTGTTCGTTAACAGTCTTTTTTCTTCTTCTCACAGTTCAGAACAGAGCAGAGTGAGTTGACCAACACAGAAGACAGGTTTCCATCCAAATATGGCGCAAATCGGCAAAAGAGAGCGTGAATGAATGCACGTTTTCATGCGAGTTGGGAGCATCGAGATAAACAGTTGGTGGCGCTAATTCTCATTAAACCGTTGCAGAAGAAGAGGGTGAAATGAGATGGTGTAATAAAAAGAGCTCCAGTCAAAGCTCAAACCCTGTTGCCATGAGCTGATTTCCTTGCTTACGTTCCTGTGTTGTGCAGATAGTTTGGGTTTTATGTGTCCAGGTTTTACGATATCTCTTTGTCTCTATGATTCATGCCTCCACCCCAAAACACTGGAGGTGAACAGAATTTTATTTGTGCTAATTAATGACTGATTTCACTATTAATTAATCAAACTGTATATCAGGGTCAACATCTGCCAGCGTCTCTACGCTTCACAGCTCAGTTGTTTTGCTGATTCTTTTGACCTCCACTAAGTACAAGAAGATCCAATTCCAAGATCACCACCTTGAAAAGTTACCAATAAGGACGAGGTCAGGGGTCAGAGGTCACAGGGCTGGTAGAGAGTGGCTAACACACACACACACACACGACTCACAGCAGACGGCTCTGAAGATCTGGAAGGCTATGTGTCGGATCTGCTCCACGCTGAACGGCAGGAACTTGTTCTGCTGGAGGAACTTGAAGGTGCTGAGGCCGAGGAGCTCGAACACGATGCAGAGGTGACCTTCGTGCTCGAACCAGTCCAGCATCTTCACGCAGGCACTGGCGACAGAGACTCAGTGATCAGTAAACATGAGGCGAAGATTTTAAATGCCAAATCAGGCTGAAAGCTTGCTTTGCACATGCATCAATTAAAAAATAAAAACCCAAGTATCCTGTCCTGCTAAAACAAGGACATGAAAGATTCAACTGAACGCTTTTTGAGGACAAAGTCGCCCTCCAGGATTTACTCTGAGGGTCTGCTGCAGCTGCACTCACAATCTGTTGTCATCATCCAGGCTGCTGATCTCCTCCAGCACCGCGATCTCAGACCTCGCTACTTCACGGAAACACTCCATGTTCCTCACAATCTTCACGGCTACATGCTCATCTCTGTTGAACACACACACACCACAAGAACAAATTCTCCCGCATTCATTTTAAATGACGATTAAACTGTTTCTGGTTTCTGGCTGTTGGATTATAGCTCACGATGTCGTCATGATGGATGGAAACCAAAACATTTGGTCGGACAGATGTGGATCTGAGATCTTATCACAAAGATTGCAAATACAGCCACCCAACAGTTAGATGGTCAAAGTTCAATCAGCGTGCATGCTTACTTGTGTCTATCAATACACTCCACCACTTTTCCAAAGGCTCCTGATCCCAGTGTAAACACCACCTCATCTGCAAAGGACGGACAGACATTAAAAGGTCTTAAAAGGCAAACGCAACGGTCAGTGCAAACAAATAAGAGATTATTTCACCCGCCACAAAAGGGTTATGTGAAGAAAGTATTTGAAAATACTGTATGCTGCAGAACACACAGACCAACTTCTGTTTTTCTAATGATATTCAGCCAATGATTGTGGTCAGTAAATTACTTTCATTTTACTGTTCTAACACAGACAGAAGGCTGTGAGATGCTTCCAAACAGAATAAAATTCAATTAAAACAAACATTATTTCAGGAGTTGCTGGTGGTGTGAGTGCGCAGTCACCTTCACATTGCCTTGTTGGAAACTCAAAACATCAAAGCTATGACAAGGACAGAAAAGACACTAAAGAGAAAAGGTTGGTGTGAAGTACATCTTTCTTTCATCACAAGGCCGATGTGATAGACCAGGTGGCCCTCTTCATCGTCCTCACAGCTCTTCCCCTTGTGACTCTGCTTTACTCCATCATCATCATAAGCGTCGACAGCGTTGTCGCCGAGAAAAGCAGATTGGAGCTGGAGCGAGTTGTCGTCAGGCTGAGTTGAGTGTTGGATGCAAGACATAAGGACAAGACAAACAAGACAAAGGGTCAGTTTGTATATCTTCACAAAAATGGACTTTATTCCAAAGGGGGACGGTATGAACTCACATCACACAGAGGACTGAAAACCACCAAGAAGAGCAAGAAAAGCCCAGTTCTGTCATCTTGTGTATTAAGATAAAACCATACAAGCATCAAAGAA
>LKNJ01002778.1:82293-97910 GCA_002120245.1 Maccullochella peelii | reverse complement strand
ATGGCGCTATATAAATAAAACTGAATTGAATTGAATTGAAATGGTTAGCTTAGCTTAGCATAAAGACAAGAACTATTCCTTTAAACATGACTTCAAGTAAAACTCACTATATTAACAGCATGACTCAGAATTATCACATTTGTTGTCCACAGTGCACCTGTCCCGAGGTCCCAGTCCCATTTCCCTCAGCACACAGGAGGCCTGGCCGGTGGCAGCAGCCATAACAGAATATATCAATGCGTACTTCAAAGGTGGACAGCACAACCGGTCAGCATGATGCTACTTTTTGAAAATAACAATCATATCTCTGCTCTTAAAGGGGAACTCCAGAGGAACCGATTTTACACATCATAGTCTGTTTACAGGTCTTGGGGAGTTTTACTGCATATGTGAAAAAAAGTTGTATGAAGCCTTTTGTGGCTCCAGAGGGAGCTGTGTGAAGTCTGATGAACTGCCTCAAGAATTGCCTGATGTCACTTGATTCAGGGTCAGTTGAGGCTGAAGACTACAAGTTTGAAAATGAAAAAAAAATCTGAAGTGAGCTTACCAGACCTGCTGTAGCCTGCGCCTCGTCTCTGCTTGAGGCTACATTAGCATAACACACCCGAATCTCCAACTGAACTGTCAGCCGTCAAATTGCATTGTGTGTAATGCAGGCGCCAGATTTTAAAGGGGTGCTCCAGTGATTTAGTATTGCACTGCCATAAAACTCAGGGACTGAGTGGAAGGCAAATATAAAAAAGGTACAATTCAAAGCAGCAGAGGTCGAGATATCCTGACTTTGGTTTTAAAATGCAATTGATTGCCTCTTTTGTATTTTAAACTCCATGCTCTCCGTTTGTAACGCAGGCTCTCTCTTAAAAATGTGAAGCCTGAAGCCCAATTTGAGTCTTCATCAGCCGAGCGGCACTCCTCTTGGCGGGTAAACTGATTAATGTGTAAAATGTGGCGGAGTTCCCCTGTAATGACATCTATAATGCCCATTTGTTGGGTGCTTGTTAACAGAATCAGAGTTAACAGGATTAGTTTTAACTCGTTTTGTGTGTTTCCTTCTCTCTTCAGCTGCCTGGTGAAGATCACAGGCGACCTGACAATGTCCTTCCCCGCAGGCATCACCCGGATTTTCACAGCCAACCCCAACGTTCCCGTGCTCAGCTTCAGACTGGTCAACATCTCAAGGATCGATCACTTCCTGCCAAATCAAAAGCTGCTCTACAGGTCAACTCTGCCCTCCACATGTTGAATCCCATCTGTGTTTTTGACTATATGCAGTGCTTAACCAGCCTGCCTCTACGTGTCTCTACAGTGATCCGTCTCAGAGTGACCCAGACACCAGAGACTTCTGGTTCAACATGCAGGCGCTGCAGCTCTACCTGCAGAGAGAAGCTGAACTCAACCCTCAGGCCTCGTACTACAACGTTGGCCTGCTCAAGTATCAGGTCAGGATTTAAATGTATCTTCTGCTTATTTGGGCCATTTTAATATGTTTTTTCTTTTCTGACCTCTTTATCAGTCCCACAATTTTATTCTGGTATCTTCCTATCTTATTTTACAGGTCCTCAATTCCCAAACAGTGTCTGAATGATTTGCAGGACATTTACTGTAAATAAAATAGGAATTTCCTTGAAAGAAAAGCTCAATTTAAGCTAAAGGAAATCTTCATTCACTATTCATTATTATTGGAAAACTTATTCTTCACAACTGTTGAATTTTCCTTGAAGTTTCCTTGTTGACAAATTTCACATTTCTGCATGTTGTAATTGGAAGTGTACTACACACTGTCTCTATTTTCCCTATACTTACATAGTTTTTTCTGGAAAACCTTTTTGGCAACTATCAGGAAATTATTAATCATAAAATAAAGCTCATTCCTTCAGTTGACTTTAATCAATCTGCTCTGTACTCTTTATTTTCTCTCTTAAATTCATTTAAACTTAAAAAGTTTCTGTTGTTTCTTCAGGTGTCGTCTCAGGACCCGGGTCGGGCTCCCCTCCTGCTGTCTGCAGAGTGTCAGCGCAGCGGCACAGTGACCCGGGTGTCCCTGGATTACCACTGTTGTCCCGCCACCGCGCCCTCCACCCAGCTCACCGCTGTCCAGGTGCTGCTGCCGTTAGACCACACTGCCACAGACCTGCAGTGCCAGCCGCCCGCCTCCTGGTGAGCTGTGATGATGGGATGATGGAGGGACAATGAGCAGTTTAACTGTCAATTGCATGTAACTGGTTTAGCTGGAGTCTGCACTGTTATTTACTTGATAAATGTAATCAACAAGATAATTGTTATGCACAAATGAAATCATAAATAAACCATTAACAGACCTTAATAATTGCCACTAAACACAAGCTACATCTGACGCTCATGGGAATGTCGTTAGTTTTGCAGGCATTTGGTCATAAACCAAAGTATTGGACAAATTAATATGACCTGATGGTGGCGCTAGAGGAAAAGTTAGAGGCTCATCAAAGTGATAACAATTCATCCTGACAGGGACATCTATGTTTGTACCAAATTTCATGGCAGTCCATTCAATAATTGATGAGATATTTCACTAAAAAACACAAATGTAGGATAGGAATAAAGTCAGTAGGATTCATCATCTGGGGATCATGAATGTGTGAACCAGATTTCATGGCAATCCATCCAATAGCTGTTGAGATTTTTCAGTCTGGACCAAAGTGGTGCCATCCCCAGAACCTCTAAAAAATGCCAAACATTTGTTGTTTCCAGCTTCTCAGATGTGAGGATTGCTGCTTTTTTTCTGTTATTTCTGTCTGTTATTATGTAAACAAGAGTTTGGAGAATTGCTCAGAGAAAACTCTTCTGAAATTTAACAGCATGTACTAAACAATTAATCGCAAAAACAATAAACAGATGAATTGATGTATGAAAAAATGTATTGTTGGTTGCTGCTCTAAAAATAACAAATGTTTTTATTACCCTCTGATTATCGCTGGTAACATGTCATTTAACAATTTGAGAATGACCGTGATGGAGACATTTTAAAGAAAGTCAAAGGGTTGAGCAGGTTCAGTCGCACTGACTTGTTTTTATTTATTTGTTTCTGCAGGAACGCTGAGGAAAGACGACTGCTGTGGAAACTCCCCAACCTCTCCCCGACCAATCACAGCAAAGGTCAGAGCTCTGCTGCAGCTGCCGCTCTCTTTTCACCTCTTTGCTTTTATTCTTTTTAGCTGTTGGAGAGGGAAACTGACACACAAAGTTGTACACACACTCACGCCTTGACATCGATCTGACTGACAGTCTGTCTGTTTTGTGTTTATCATAAGCAGCCGCCTGATTCTTATATTTGCCTTCTCATTAAAATTAGTGTCAGAATTTTCCACTTCATTGCCTCCTCGCCGAGTTCACGTCTCTACATATCTGTCATACAAATGTAGGAATGAGATCTCTGCACTCAACATCCTTCCCTTTTAAAAAAAGCTAAAGTCTGAAGGTGTATCATTACCTTTTTAACAGCAGCATTAGCATTTAAACGTAGCAGCTGCTCTCATCAGCCTGGTTGAGGTGCTTCTGAATACTGAACTGAGACGAAGTCGAGCATTTTTACTTCTCTTTTATTTTGTGTCAAGTTGATTGTTGCTCTTATTTCACGACCTCAGTGGTGCACAGATAAGAGACGGCGTATAATAGAGGCTTTTATGGCTCTAATGTAAAATGGGAAAGTCTAAAATTAAATCATATTTGACGCTCTAGGTTTCCTTCACCTGTGTGCTTCTTTGTACCAGACACCCACATTTACTCTTTTTATTTTATTCTTTTTTCTTTTTTTTTTTCATCTAATGATATATTATTACCTCGGTGTGAGGCTACAGGCTTGGAGAAAAGATAAAAAGAGACTATTCATAGCCGTCAGTGATGGATGAGATGTTTAAAGGCTGAAAAACGTTTATAGTTAAAAGACTTTTCTGGTTTATGAGCCAATGACAAAACACTGAAAGGGCACCGTAACTCCTCCCTGTCTCTTCTAAAAAATACTGTTTTCCTGCACAACCTTTGTTTTATCACTAAAATGTTAAAAGTGGTGCTATTCATGAGTAATGTCTGGCAGAGTTGAGTCAGTAATTAATTTATTTTACTGGACGTCTTGTAAACCGAAGCGGTCGTGTCAGCTTGATGACGGTTGAAAAGAATCCGCACAGTAGTTCCTCATAAATTTTTATGAGCGCATCTCTCCTCATATTTCTTCATGCTGAATGTCTTTATCATCCATAATAAATCTATAAACATGGGAGTGTTTGTGACATTTACATACAGAGAGGCCTGTGACTGACTATTGCTTGACTGGCGATTCGCAGGTCAAAAGATGATTAGACTACGTTTGGTTGAAAAGTAAAAGTTTTTTCAGATGTTCTACATGCAATTATATTTTAGTGTGAAGCTGAGTCCCAACTAATGCTGTTGAAACTGTTAAATGTGATCAAGATGTCTAAAAAACCTTCACATTTCAACCAAGTTTTATCCTTTTTTTAATCTAGACCAGAGGCTCTAAACATTTCTTGTTCATTATCTTCCTGTCATTGACTATTTTTAGTCTCGGTCTCTCATCTTCTTTGTTCAGTCAAGTTTGCATTCGTATTATTACCACTTGGTGAAGCAGAAGCTGTCCATTTCAACCTCTCTACTTGCTCTTGCTAACAAGTTTTCTGTCTTCAAAGATGTCTTTCAGTGGTTGTATAGAAATAGAAAATTACACTGAAAGACAAAGGTGTTTTCTTGTTAAACAACATAAAGAATGCAGCACTCTACTATGAATTATGAACTGTTGTGCGATGATCTTCTATATAATTACACTCATACTTGAAAATCAAAGCAATAAAAATGTATCAATTTAAAAAGAAACAGCCACTGTGTTTATGGTCTGTTATCACTGCTGTGTTTCTCATGTATCTGTGTCCTCGGCCTGTCGTCCTGTGGCGTCCCAGGATCAGGGACTCTGTGTGCCAGCTGGCAGTGTCTGGAGATTCCCCGCGGCCCTCCACCAAGCGTGGCTGTTCAGTTTGTGGGCTCTGGGGCCTCGCTGTCGGGCATGAATGTGGAGCTGGTGGGAAGCCGCTACCGCATGTCGCTGGTCAAGAAAAGATTCGCCACAGGTGACACTGCAAACACACACACTTTCACACGCTTTGGTGGAGGATCATGCTTCATTAACACATCAGAAACTTCTCTTATCTGTTTATTACAGACATTATTTTATTCTTACACTGCACGTGTATGTATCCCCCTACCTATAGAAATATACCTCCTAATATCAACTTGACAATAAAAATGATGGTCTAAGTGGGCAGTATCCTCCCTGAGTTGTCAGTCTGGTCTTCAAGAAGGTCACAGAATCACTGTGGACCTTATAAACAGGTCTAATCACAGTAGTGTGTGTTTTCATAGTATGTACTAGTGCTCCATCAATTAGTCAAAAGTTATTTGCTAATCATTTAGGTCTAATATAAAGCAAAAATGACAAACATTTGTTGTGTCTAGCTTTTCTGTTTTATATTATTTTACATTGAATTTCTTTGGATTTAGGAGCTGGTTGGATAAAACAAGCTATATACAAGACATCACCTTTGGCTCTGGGAAATTATGATGGGCATTTTTCACTATTTTATAAACTGATATTTTTATTATTAATCATTGCTACACTACAGAAAGGCTTACAGACAGTTGGGCCGGACCAAAAACTGACTGAAAGAAGCAAAATGTCAATCACTTGTACTCACTTTATTACCTGTGTTTCGGTCCTCAGACAGGTAAAATTCGTAAATAAAGATTATTTGATTCTTTCAATCATTAATCAAGAAAATAATGGACAGATTAATCAGTAATGATTCATGAATCATTATTTGTGGCCCTAAAAATAATAGTTTGGTAACATTTGAGACTTGGTTCATAGATTTTTATGGAGTCAGTTGGAATAACTGTTCAGTTATTAAACTAGTTGAATTTACATTAGTTTATAACTTTTAGATAGAACCTCAAGAGCAGAACGTCACAAAGTGCCTCACATAAATACGGACTTAAGAATAAAAACACCAATTTATTAAATACATTAAGCTGCTTTTTTAAAAAGGTGTCTACAGTGTCCTTACTGAAATTAAAAACCTGTCCTGGCCAAGACAGCAGCGCCGCCACATAGCATATGAAACACAGGTTAGAAAACACCAATACAGACTTATAATCAGTAAGATAGAATGTGAAGTGAATAATCAGAGTTCACTTTGTGTATATAGTAAAAAAACGTTTTCTGTATTCAGTTTCACTAAATAATGAAGTTGCTGGAAGCTTTTGCACATGTATGTCTACTTTAGGTTGTGGCTTATTTTGGCGTTTTGTCATGTGTTTGACAGGGAAGTACATGGCAGGCTGCTCCTTGTGAATCGTGTAAAGGACCATTGGCAGCGGGTTCAGAGAACTTTGCACTTTTTCTGAGTCGAGGGGGTGGACGGAGGAGGAGTAGGAGAGATGATTCATGGTAAGACATTAAACCTGAAGATGAGGCACCTTTACTCAGACTGACAACTCAGCCCTGAAGGACGATGTGCACTTACTTCTGATGGCGTCCTGCTGTTTTAGGACCAAGCCTTTTCTTCTTCTCTTCCTCTAATTTAAGTTGTGTGTTGTACACTCAGTCGTCCTGCCTTTAGCGGGAGGGAAACTCTTTTTCTATTGAATCTCTGTTCGTTGTGTTCGGAGACTGCAAACTGAGCTAGATGTCCGAAGTTTTCCTGAACTACAGAGGAAAGAAAACCGTGTGTGAATAAAGTTAAGCATATTACTATCTGGAACTGACTGCAACTGGAGTTGCTACGGAAACTAGGATTTTTAAAATTATGTAAATACTGTATGGAAGAGCATCTTAAAGGATCAAGAGTCACTTGTGAGAAAAGATCTTCTACCAAACGTTAAAAAAGAAGAAATGTTTGTAAATCTGCAGTTTGTTCCAAATAGGTTTTGTGATGTTGATATTTGATAAAAATAAATGTGCTCAAACCTTCTGGTTTACACCAATTTATTACACATTGTGACCAAGTACAAAATACAGCTGAACTATGCAGTTTATTACAGACCATCATCTGTCCTTAGGCTAGTTAAAGTGTAGTCAAGAACAGGTTTAAAAATGCACAAAAATAAGGGTTCAGTATACTTGTAAGAAGAACCAAATCTAGTTCAATAAAAAATAATCCTCCGCCAAAAAATCTAAAACAGCCTTACAAAACATTACAAAGTACACACAGAAATTACTTATTTTTTCAAAGCACTTGAAGGCAAATTACTGTGACAGGCACAAGTTACAAAAAGCCTTAAATAACTCAAGCTCAAGGATGCTCATTGCTACAACAAAATCATCTGAGGGGGGAAACGAGAAAATAAATCAACCAAACAAATTTCAACACAAAGCTGATGTCAATCAAATCAGAATAGTTCATATAAATAGAAGTTTCTCTTGTGACAGTTTAATAGCTTACTCGGGCGCAGTAGCACCGCAGTAATAATTGAATTTCATACACTGAACAATTGAGATTGGAAACAAATTTATCACACGCCAGTCTAATCAATTACACATCAAAGCATTTCTGCTGATACAATGTGACCAACCAAGAACAGCGTGAGGAGCGAGATTAGGCAAAGGCCGAAGGCCACGGAGCACACACTTTCTACATCATACAAAGATATATATATATATATTTATATTTAATTTATTATGGACAAATTCCCCAAATAACACACTGTTTTTCTATCTAATTCAAACAGAACATAAGACTTTTATCTGAGTAACAGCATGAGGTCAAAGTATCTGAAGTCGGGGAGCGTGTGCTGGCTCAGATGCCAACGAGATCCTGTTTTTGTGTAAGGGTTTTGGTTTTACAGGTCCAACATTCTTAACATGTATTGATTTATCTTCCTTAGATGAAATGTACAACCACTTTTTTTAAAAACAGGAAATGAGGCTCAATGAGACAGACCAGATTCCAGTTTAGGTTTTAAAATCCCATCTCCGTTAAATCGATTACTCTGGATTTATTCCCAACTCTGGCGGCTGAGTAAACTACCACAGTTCTGCACGTGAGTCACTGACTGACTTACTGAATGCATCCTTGCAGCACACGGAGGAGCCGTCACAGGATTTGAACTATTTACATGAAAGGAAATGGGAGTGGAACACACAAACCGCAACAGTGGCTACATTTTTTTTTTTTTTTTTAAATACTTGCCTCGTGTCATCTGAGCCGAACAAAGCACAGCATAAAAATCTATTGAGGTAAACAAACCAACATCTTACACAGGTAACATACTGAGTTCCCTGCCTTCCTGACTACTGCGACACTATGAGGCCCTACAAAGCCATGACTATGGCTAAGCTGGTGGGAGCGACTGAGGGAAAGGTCCTTTGGGTCAGTAGGTTGCATGTTCATTGATGTTTTTTTTTTCTTTTTGTGTGTGTGTGTTTGCTGCGAGCTGCAGCAGAGGCAACAAGGAGTGCACACGCCTACACCTAATCAATGTTAAAGGTGCTTTGAATGTCTGAGGTTTGGAGACAATACATTCATACTGCGGTAGAGGCACAGCTGAGGGACAGATAGACATCTGTAGTGGTGGTTTCAAAGTTAGCGATCTAAGGCACTCAAATGACACTATGGCACAGCTAGTTAAAATAAAAAATAAAAATAAAAGAATCATCAAACACCACACACCACCACTCAAAGTTAAACATCCAATAAAAAGGTACTGCACAAAGTCATTCACAGTTGCAACAAAAAACGGAAAGAAAATCAGACCTGTGTTACACCCCTGGGAGTAAAAAAAACAGACGCGTGAGCTTCCTGTTAGAAAGATCACCATCCTTATGGACGCTAGTGAGGGGAGGACTGACACTGCTACTTTCTTCTCTATGTACATTGCACACACTGACTGCAGAAGGACGCAGTGTGCTTGGCCCAAAAGCCACTGCATCCCAAAGGGCCCCAAAAGCCACTTTAGGGTCACCTTTTTAGGGAGAGATGCTGGTCCTTTGTGGCTTTCAGTCCGGCCCCGCTCAGACTTGACTCACATCTCCTGCAGAGGGTGGCTCATCTCAATCCTCTCTCTCTTTACTGCTGGTTCAGTAGGCCCTCTGGACGCATCAGCATCACTGCCCAGGTCACTCATCTCATCAGAGAAGGACGCATCTAAATGCACGGGGAGAGTCGAAAGAGTTCAGTTTAATATCAGCTGTGCCCCTAAAAGCAAATAGGCTGCAGAGAATGTGGGACAACAGTTGCAAAAAGGACAACTACAGCTGGGTTTAAAGCTGCAATACCAATTTATCATCGCAATATAAAAAGGTCGAAATAAGGATTTTACATAAAGCATCTTGATAACAACTCCACTCCTAACAGGCAGGTGTTTCTCTGTTTTTTATTGTCAACAAATCCCATGAAAACTCTCAATACTTTCCAACTTCCCCACCCCGTCTGTGGCTCTCAGTCCCTTCCTACTGACCACGCAAGTCTTTAACCCATTAATGGTCCCACTCACAGCATCTTTGGGCACTAACAGCAAATCTTTTTTTTTTTTCCTTTTTTTCAACTGAGCACATTATTTAATGTTTTTTTTAAATATGAGCCCCTTCCAAACAGTAGAGATGTCCAATAACATCAAAAATAGACATGAATTTTTCTCCATTAAAGTAAAATAAAATACATTTTTTGTTACACATCTCTTTTTATGGACAAGAACAACACAATTTAAATAAAAAATGAACAAACATTTTTAAATAGGATTAAAAATTACCCAACAGTCATATAAATACCCCCCCCAAAAAATCATGTAATGTGCAGTTGAGTCTTTGTAGAACCACAGGAACTAACGTTTTTTGGGGGCGATGGATCCTCTTTGTGTGGTTTTCTACAAACGTGACTGACTTGTTTTTGTGAGTGTGTTTCTTATTTACTTCAATCTAGACACACCCTTTGAGCCGGAGTTGCACTGCCCCCAGTGATCAGAGTGAGGTTGTTGATGTTCACAACTGTTATTGTGCTCAAGTTTGGCTTTGTTGAACCATTATTACCAATATTATCAGTATCAGCCTGTTTCTTATCAGACTTTTTTGGGGGGATATTGATTTACATAATTCTGTTCCTCTTGAACTAAATCAAAAAATATATAATGTATATGAAAACTTCACAGCTAGGAATTTCAATAGCTGAGGAATTTCATTAAGCAGCTGGACACTTTGTTTTTTAGCAAATGTTACTCGAACCAGAGAAAGTATGAGTATTTGCTAGGAACTATTTTCAGCAACAGTTTAATTTGTGCGAGTTAGTACTTCCAGCAGCAGGATGGTGTTTGTGGGATCGACTCAAAATAAACTACAGTGTCCGTGTTCATAATAATGAAGGATCATGTCACCCAGTGCAACGGTGTGGCTCAGTGATGTGTTTTTTGAATAGTTTTTGGACAACAATAAGATATCAGGTGTTGGCTACAAAGAGAATACTTGTTAATAATTAATGTGCTTGGGGCCACACATACTGAGTAGGGAAGTTGGAAAGTTTTGAGAGATGAACTAACACAGGTTTGTTTTTTTGGAGAATATCACCAGACTGATCCTTTAACAAATTTTGGGGGAAAACCCAGAGCCAGTTAATTAGGACACAACCAGCCTAAAATCAAAACTAGCACTGTTAATAATAAAGGCTTACCTTTTTCCATGAGTGATGGCATCATAGAGCTCAGGTCACTAAACTGTGATTCAAGAGATGAGAGAGCTTTAGTGAAGAAAACAACAACACCATTGTCATCGAAGTATTTTGAGCAGTTTCAAATATCTCCTTTCTTACCTCTCCCATGACAGCAATGGGAGTTTCTCCAGTGGCCTGAGCCACACGGTGTTCCACCAGGTAAAACATGTACTCGTCGTACAATAGGCGAATCAGGTGGAAAGAGCCAAAACTGGCTGCACTACGCAGGGTCAGGTCTCTGATCACCATGGAGCTACAAAAAGGAGAGAGAGAAAAAAACAGACAGATCTATAAAATGCTGTTTGGAGACCGTGTCATACAGCTTCACCACGACAGAAAGATTTTAAGGAAAGTGTACATCCTTGTTGTTCCCCCCTCGTACCTGTAGAAGGACCATTTGAGCAGGAACTGGCGTGCAGCTTTGGGGAAGCTGGGGCTGCCCTGGTGAGGCTTCAGGACCTGAGAGACCACGTTGTCAAGCCAGGTAGCCCACTGGTCCAGAGAGCTCTGCTGCTGCAGGGTGACCTTAAAGTCCTGCTCCAGACGCTGAACCACGCTCTCGTCACACTGACACACCCATGACGCCTGCTCCTGTTAGACACAACAAACACACCCAACCACATTCAGCGAGAGACGACAAGAGCACCTTGTGCAACATGACATTTTAGTGTGAAGTCTTGACGTTAAATAAGCGGGGAAGCTGTCAGACAAGTTTACCTGGACATTAGCAAAGTCCACCCGGTTGAGGTCAGAGAGCATCTGGTTGATCTGGGAGGTGTTCTGGAGGACGGCGCGGGCTGCCTGGGCCAGGTGGTTCAGACTGGTGTAACGTCTCAGTGTCTGGGCAAACGCACTGACCACCGCCACCTACACCATGGAAACAGAACCAGAGAACCCATGATAGAGCCTGAAATTTTATGTCAGTCTTATGTTTTTATGTTTTATTATTATAACCAAATTATGTGTAAATAAGGCAACCAGTTTTAGGTTTCACTGGCTTTCTGTGCTTCTGGCAAGTTTCCTGTGTGACTGAATTTATGCACAAGATTTACTCACATTCCAGGCACCAAGACCGCCTCTGGAGAAATTTACCAAAATGAACACGGTTTAAATATGATCCAGTTTCAATGGAATCCCTGCTTTATCTTGCATCAACATAAACATGAATAATCTTTAATGCATAGATCCAATCATTAAGGTCACTGAAGAGGTGGCAGGGACTGTGCATAATAACATGACATATGAAATGATCACAGGTAACTTAAAAGGCTGGAAATGTGAGGAAATGTGATATATTTAATGATCTGCACGCAGTGAACAGCTGGTGAAAAGGGGATCAGAGGTTTTCTTGTTACCTTGGTGCGGACAATCTCTTGAGGAAAGTTGGTCATGGCGTTAGTCAGCCAGCCCTCCAGACTCTTGGCAAAGTTACGGATGGCTTGAGTGAGAGTGCCTGAAGAAACAGAACAGCCTGGATTACAAACTGACTTTACTACATTCAACTATGCATAAAGCATCAAAGATTAAAGTAGTTCTGGAAGAGAATAAACGGCAAAATCCCTGGAATGTAATGTTGGGTGTGGTGTCAGTGTATTACTGAGGATGCAAAGAGGTAATACTGGGACACTGAGAATTAGATTTTGCTGTATTGGTATTACTTCATCAGTGTGCGATTCTTAAGGCCTTTACACACCGGAGGCGGTTTTTTCGTGCGATTAATTCACATGTCAATATATTTCTTCAAACTGTTGTTTTTGTCATGAGTACTTTCACACAGAAAGCAAATAGTATGCAGCAAAAAAGCGGCGTAATTTTTTTCGGAACAAGGTCGATTTTTCTGAGCTTTCGCGCAGTGAATAAAGGCATCAACCAAGAATGTTGTGCAGAACAGACGTCACATCACAACTCCGGACCTGTTGATTGTTTGTGTTTCTCATCACCCTTTTATGACAAAGGACACAAAAATTATAAAGACAATGAACTCAAGGACAACATGTGGAACAGCACTGCCGGATGCAGGATAGCAAGTAGATTTACTTTTGTACGTAGCAGTGTAAATATTTGCAGGCGATTATTTCGCATTTCTGTGTCATTTATTTGTTATGTCCCCGGTGTGTAAAGGTTTTTAAAGTGACGAGTTTGGGGACCACATGCACCAAAATTCATCCCTGCTTCATAGTATCTTATTAAATTCATAATAAATAAAAATATCAATAGTACTGACTGGGAACAGGACGCAGCACATCGGGGATGAGGATCTCTACCAGAGCCTGGTAGAGGATGTGGTCACAGCTCCTCATCCATAGTCTGATTGGTTCATATTTACACAGAGCCACCAGCTTGTCGGTGGGGATCACACTTTCCAGGTCATCATCACTACACACAGACGGGAGGAAAAAAATACGATGCAACCAAATTGTAAATACTGCTATCTTTCAAATAAAACTTCTAAACTCAGCAGACAGTCGGATAAAAATGTTTTTTAGGTTTAATTTAGCTCATACATGACACTTAATGTAATAGTAAAAGTAGTAGCTTTCTTCTCAATACTGAAGCTTTAGCTCTTCCGTATACTGTATGTGATCTGACCTGCTGGGGATGGTGGTACTTCCGTCACTAGATGGCGGTGTTGAATACCAAAAGGTCTGCCAGAGTTTTTCAATGTAGTGGAACTGGAGGTTCATCACCACGTCCAAAGTAGCCTGCAGGAGAGCAGCGAGGGAGGGGAGGGGGGCGAGGGGGAGGGAAGAGAGGAGGGGAAAGAGAGGGAGGAAGGGGGGGGACAAAACACACAGAGCTGAGCCATGGCAACCAGACACACAACAAAGTTTCTACAGGCAGGCAGGCAGCCTCTCGCTCACTCCGGGCCCTCCTGGTTAGACAATGAGCCAGCTCAAACACAGCTCCCTGCACATTAATCATCAGGAGGATCCTAAAGGCCACGTTTAGGCTTCATCTGGAGTTTTTTTTAGTTGATTTCACTCAGTTTTTTTTTTGTTTTTTTAAAATCTCAGTTGCCTTTATGAAGCAGATTAGTCTCATAGATTCATGCATGCATTTGCCTCCTTTTAGTGGCGAGGCGCTGACCTGAACTAACCCATGTGACTTCCTCTTTCCTGTTCATGTGTATGAGGCTCTTAGAAAGCAGAGTATAATGCACACAAGTGAACACTGCAAGAGCGCAAAAGGAAGCAGTGGAAAGTTAGTGATCTAAAAACATAAAACGACAGTCTCAGGGCTTGGTCAAAGAAGAAGCCGTAACCTGGTTCTGAAAAGAGGGTGAACTCTAAACCTCGACACACATGTATGAAAGTAAAACAGAAAAAAACAGCACCGTAGACATTGTTTAGGTCATTCACCAGAGGAAACGTCAGCCTGACTCCACATGGGGCAGAGGTCAAACTCTTTTGTTTTTGGTCTCAGACAGTTCAGTATATCTCTGCATTGAGCGTATGATTCCCACCGTGCCCGGAGATTCTCTTCTTTCTCGATCTGGCAGGACATGCACTTGCCGCTGGATCTTGTTACACAGCAGTGTAGGACTTCAATCACATGATATGTTTTTGCTTCCTCTCCAGCCGTTGCCATGGTAACCTTGTTTACGGTTGCCCCAAGCAACAGGTCAAACACAGAACTCCAAAACAAAAAGGAGAATTCCCCATCCCCTCTAAACAAGAGAGTTTTGCCTCCACAGTTTTTCACCACACAGGAAAAACAGCTTGCCTTAAAAAAAAAAATTTTTAAAGTGTGGAGGAGAAATAACACATGTTCACATGCACGGTCACAGACAGACAAGCAGCCTGCGGCAGAGATTCCCGAATCGTAACCCCTCACATCTGTGCGCACACATGACAAATACTGCGGTTTACAGTGTGATTTATTACCCTAAAAGTTTTATTAAACACCTAATCATTTGTGCTTAAACATTAATTTAATGGCACAGCTGATACCAGAATATTTAGCTGTTGTTACCATGACATTAATAAATAGATGCCCAACAGTGAATACAAATCTGTTAACAGCACTGCTCAAAAAAAGAGACTAATTTAACGGCATGAAAGTAAGAAATAAGATTGTTTTATGCTTAAGCCAAGTTGTTACCTTTATTTGTGCTGTAACTTTAAATTATGTCAATAAAAGTCTTGTGCACTTCTAAAGGCTAATGTGTTAACAGGTCGCTGTTGGCTCACAAAAAAGGGGGGGGGGGAGTGAAATGCATAAACATTAAACACACAGAGGCAATGAGAGCTGTGAGAGTGACAGAAATGCGCTGGCAGACAAAGACAGGAGCCCATGTGCCTGTCCACAGACAAGGCAACACAAAGGCCCAAGGGGAGGCCACCACAAAGACACCAAGATGTCCACCCAGCGCGCTGAAAGGTTAATTGGCATGTCTTGAAAGCTGCACAGAGATGAAAAGACGGCTGGAACAAAGGGAACGTGGTGAGACTGGACAAGGGGAGGGCAGGGATAATATGATAAAGCCAGAGCTCCGCTGCTTTAATCACAGCCTCTCTCCTGCCTGTAAAGTCCCCAAATTTTAATGCTTAATATTATTTTTACTCTTCACATTGCCAATACATTTCATCCCGGAAGGTTATTCTTCTGCTTACTCAAATTCATTGTCCTACCTAGAGATGAATTATGATCTACAACCTGGGAAATATCATTACGCAATGCACCATTTCTCCATAGCTCTTTCTTCATACATTTTCCTAATTCAGTTCTTTATAGATTTGAAGCTGGACACCTGTTGACTGCTGTAGGTAGCTTTCATTGTGCCTCCTGTTTCAGGATGTGTATTTGCCCTTATTAAACCAATTCACACTGATAAAGTACTTTTTGAGCAACAGACTAAAAATTTTTTTTTTTTTTTTTTTT